>PVHP010005819.1:0-63411 GCA_004024765.1 Zapus hudsonius
CCCTGGACTTCCTTCCTCGCCATAAGAAAGACAAACTGAGCCAGGCCAGCTAAGGTCCCAAGGTTGACACTCAGAGTTCTTGGCTAGGTTTGGTGCCTTAGCACAGGCCAGCCTGGAGCAGACCTGCTATCATCCCAAGCTCAGCCAAGACCATTTGCACCCATCCTAGATCAGCTTTCTCACAGCCCATGGGCCACACTGGTCAATGATGACTGTTAATAATAGTAACCATGATCCTCACCCACTTCAGGGGCAACTGAGCTCCTGCTTATTAGATCATGATGGTATCAAAATCATCCTATTTATAAAATTTAAAAATATTTTGATTAATTCCCTAAGAATGGGTCCTTTTGGATTCTTGAATTGTTTACCTCTTTCCTGAACTTTCTATTAGTATTTTTTATAAAAAATTTTTTTAAGTTTCTGTTTTTTAAATATTTTATTTATTTATTTGAGCAGACAAAGAGAGAGAGGTACAGAGAGAAAATGGGTGCACCAGGGCCTCCCGCCACTGCAAATGAACTCCAGACACATGCACCACCTTATGTATCTGGAGATATATGGGCACTGGGGAATTGAACTCAGGTCCTTCTGCATTGCAGGCAAATGCCTTAACTGCTAAGCCATCTCTTCATCCCTCTATTATTATTTGCTACAGAAGGCTCTCAAATCTCAGCATGTTGTTTAATACCCTCTGATACTAATATGTAAAAGTGCTAAAAGTAATGCCCTTTAACTATTTAGAGCTCTGTCGTAAGGATCTACATCATATACATGGCCCTTCACAGATTGCATGTCGTGCACTTGGCTTGGCTCTAGCCCACATTTGCCTTCTTTTTATTGGTCCAAAAGTTTCTCATTCAAAACTAGTTCACACAATTGTTCTCTCTCTAGGCCCACATAATTGCATACTGATACCTCTCCTCAAATTAGAAATTATATTCAGCCCTGATATTCTGCTGACACCACATTCCTCACTAAATGTCAGAGTCTCTGAAAAATATCCCCAGCTCAAAGGCCTAATTAGGTTTTCAGTAATTCATGTCATTGGTCATTAGGACAGTCATACAAATCAGCAAGCACTGAGGTGCCCAGGCACTAAATCCAGACACGAATCTGAAAGATCACAGGCGGCAATCCTAAAAGAACTCTGAAAAGTTCCCTCATTGCTTTCATTAACCTTTTCCTTATGTTTTCACACTTCACATACCAGCTCTCTAGACCTATAAAATTGCTCCGCAGAAAGGTTCCAGGACAGGGATGGCAATGACCTGGACAGCAAAAAGTGGTACTGGAGCTATAAAACCTGTCTATACATGCAACAACACTCACCATATCTTCCACAGCCCAGATACTGAAGTAATAGTGGTAATGGTGTGAGGAGAGGAAGGAGGGCTTTTAATTTGTGTGTTCTTAAATGACCCTAGTCATTTGTAAGCGACGTGTGATTCTGTTGATTTAATGAGAAAATGTGGCTTTAAAAATGAGCAGTGTTGAAACTTCTAAATGAGTCACGTGGATCTCCCACGGATTGGCAGCGAGGCCTGCAGCATCACACCAAAACTGTGTGCCTCAGTTACCACATCCATAGAATGGCACAAAGACATCAGAGCTCGACCTTTAAAGAACACGAAGGCACACATGAAAGAGAAATGACTGGGCCTCACTAGGGTTATTAGGTTGCCCACTCAATAGGCTCAAAGTTGAAAAATAAGAAAAAGTATAGGCTTGATTAAGTCATAGGAAAAGTACATGCGGTGTCTTTTCCCAGAGTGGGGGGCAAAGTCCTTGAGAGCTGCTGGCTTTCTGGTAGTTACTGGTCTAACAGATTTATCCCTGTGCAGATGCTGCCAGACTGGTTGTGATTGATCCTAGAAATGACCTCCATGAACAGATATTTCTAATTTTAGATGAAGGAAGGTCTGGGCAGTTGTCAGTCAATAATGTCAAGGTTTTCCATGAGCAAAGAGGTCACAGTTTCTCCTCCACCATAAATATTCAACGTAGCTTAGTACATTTACTCTCTCTCTCTCTCTCTCTCTCTCTCTCTCTCTCTCTTGCAATATACAATAATATGGACATAGGAGACAGGAAAGCCAAGACTAATGCTCCACTCAGTTTAGTTACTGGATGGCTCTGTAAGCAATTACATGACCTAGGGTGTGATGACAGGGAAATTGATCAACTCCTCTGTCCAAAAAACCTTGAGGCATCAGCCACTGAAAGTCGCTCCCTCCCTGCTCCTCTGCTTCCTCATTTCCAAGGCTCCACCCTTAGAAGAGGCTGTAGACACAGGCAGAATGAAGAGGGCTTGAAGTAAAGCAATCACACTTCGCTTTGATGCCAACACAGAGACCAAAGTGGAAAGAAAAGCTCTTCCTTCCAGTAGAGACTGAGCTGGAAATCAGCATCTGTGTTTGACCCTCTTACTGAGCTGGAGATATACATTATGATTGTATGTGACTACGGATTGTTTAGTACCAATAGAAAGCCCCAAATGTATATGTTCTGCCCAGAGTTTCACCCAGGTGCAGAGAAATTCAAAACAAGTGTTTTCCGTCTGAGTATTTGGTTCTTTCGACTCAAAGCCATTGCAAAGACACCAGCTAGTTGTACCACATTGTGGTTACACCCAGGATTAAAAACGGAGAGATGGTGACCAGCAGTGTGCCACCCATACGTGACAGCACACTATTAAAAACTTAGGTCATTGCACTTAAGAAGTGTGTTAATGATAGTTTCTGTCTTTGCTTCCACTTTACAAGTCTTTTTTATTATTACTTATTTACCTGTTAAGCCATGACATCATAAGGACAAGCTCTTTTCTATTCGTTCTCTCTCACAGAGAATCTTCTCCAGGTGGAGCAGGCTGAAGTCTCCACAGAACCCAAGTTTCTTTCCTTTTGGCTTCCTTTTTCTTCTGATCCTTTTCCTTCAACAGTTTTAGAAAGACATATGAGCTAGGAGTGCTAAATATGTTTGATACACACATTAATTCTCTTGGCAAGAAGCTTGCCCTTAACTTGCTTGTTTACAATACCAACAGCATTCTGAGTAACATGGTAGACTCCTGCAGTTGGGCTGTGGTCACATGGATGAGGCATTTCTTTCTAAACAGTAGCTTCTTCCTCGATAGCTGTAATATTCCCCCTTGCAGATTCACATACATGTAACCATAGGAACAACTCATGTTTTCTAAAAGGCTCAGAGAACTTGCATTGGGTGTTTGTCATCTGGGCAAATGACCAGAAGATGGTGGTGATTCTAGCCCAAAGGAAGCTACTTTTCAAGTCTTATAAACACACCAAATACAGGTTGGCACAATCTATCAGCCTCAGAACTAGTGAGCTGAGCTTTCTATTGTGCACCTTACAAGTTCAAGTTTGTAAGCAAATCCATCTTGCATTGTGTGTTAAGATGTAATTTTGTTTAAACAGCCTCTTGCAAATGAAGTTACTGTCACTGGTAGCAGATTTAAAGGACTTGAAATCACTGCATGGGATGGTTAGAAAATATATTCATAGGCAAGGCAACCTTTACTGGATCTTTCTCAAAATTATACTCACACATACTTCCGTATCTTTCCTTGAACTCCCCATGCATCTCAGACAGCATATAATTAATAAGCAAGAACAATCCCCCAAATGTAAAATTTAATGCTAGTGGCATGCCCCTCATCCGGAAGCAAGTAATTTTAATCCCTTTATTATTAGTTTGACTAGTGTAAGCCACTACTAAGAAGCAGGGGCAAATTGAAGTAAGCACACTGAGCCATTCCAATTTAAATTATTGAGAAATAGCACATTCTGTCGCCCGAGATATCAAGCCAAGGAAAAGATGTACAAAATAATGGATTTTTGTTCTGTAAGAAGAATCCAGAGAAATATTTTAAGTTCACAATGATTGTTTACACTCTTGTTCTTCAAGGATTAATTGCAGGAGTTACTGAAATCCCTAATAATGCACCTGAATAATGGCATCAAAACGCCAAAGGTAACTTAGTTAACCAAGAACTTACATGTTCAATGGGAAGGTCATTGGGGCTATAAACAAGGCCTTGGAGAAATATGTCCAAGATAATTTTCTAATTTAGGCCTCATTTTCCATGTGATTGACCTTGTTTACATTTCACTGATCATCATTTTGGGTAGATATAATTTTCATCATGAAGAACACATGATATTCTGTAGAAGAAAGCCTCCACTGTAATTTAATCTCAGGCATAGCACACATGTACATATTCACATATTTGTGTAATGTGTAAATTGAATCTTTCAATTCAAGCACATGCTTTATGAAAAATCCAAATCAGTAGATAGGAAAAATGCAATTTTGTTTCAGTATCATTCTATGTGATTGTGATGCTCCAGTCATCTTACATGGCTTCTTTTTTCTTCCTATAATAATCCAAATGCTTTTTGTAAAACCCCAAAGTATGAAGATATTGTCATTATTTTGTTTTGTAATAACTTCCAAGCTCTTCTAGTAGTGTCTGATTCATAAGTTATAGTGGATCATATAAAGGAGAGGAGGAAGGGGAAGAGCAGAAAGGGTAGGGAAAGAATAGTACATTGTGACAGAATACATAATTACAGAAAATATGTAATTGAGGAATTCTATTAAGTAATATGCCTCTCTGCACAAGAGTATTATGTTGAAGCATTTCTTTTGACGATCATATGTCAGCAAGCCTAAAGCATGTATTTTTCTCTTGCATTTTAACAGCTCAGTAATTGAAATACTACTTATGCCCAATGACCTCTATGTTGCCTGGCAGCCGTCATGAAGTTTTATACCTTATAAGAAAATATCAAAAGTTATAGCACAGGAACTTGTGAAATAAAATATCAGTATGTCAGGGAAAATCAGAGGTGGTATTCTAGTCTGCATGATGCGAAAGTGTGTAAGAGGAGGTGTGTAAAACGTGAATCTACCGCTTGATCAGAGAAATCTGGAAGTAACCTACCTCTATATCATTATTAAATTTACTAAGGGGCCCAGTACCAGTAAACTTCAATTCTATTTTTGCCTCTAATGAGACAGGAGGAACATGCAAGAAACAAGACCTTGAGGACTATGAATGGCAACGTGGAAAATGTATACTTTGAAATTTAGGAAACTTTAAGAATTCTTAGCCAACACGCTCTGTAAATATTTTTTTTATTTTACTATGACAGGGTGACATCATTAGAAATGAATCCCTAGCCATATATGATAGTGCATATCTATGGTTCCAGGTTCTTAGTAAGCTGAGGCAGGAAGGTTGTGTGAACCCAGAGTATGAGTTCAACCTAGGAAGTCTGAGGACACTGTTCCTTTAGAAACAAAATAAATGTCTAAGAAATTCCAGAGGAGTTCTTTCAAAAGATAGAAAACAAAAATTCTAAAGGATAAAACACTGTGATAGATTGATTGATGGCATTTCTGTTTTATGGGACATAAAATAACTGACTCAAGACATATAGTATGCCATAGGATTACATATGAGACTATAGTGCATGAGAAATAAGCCAACGACATCACACAGGATGAGGTGCATTAACTAGACAAGCGTAAACAACACGGCTCTGGATGAATTGGGTGCTGTACTGTAGAGACATCGGTGATTGTGGATTCCAGACTTCTCCCTGCATGGAAGGATTGGTATCCATGGAGAGGTTCATTACTCTTCTCAGGTATTTCACATATTAAACATTAGAATCAGAGCCTTCCGCAAAGGCCTGTGAGAAATAAGCAAGAACCAGAAACTCAGTGTCCTATCCCAAGAAACCATTATAAAGAGATGCTGTTACTCATATTTGTTTGTGTTTGCACACTTTCACAAGACCTTTGAGGACCTCTAGCTTACAGCTTATGCCTGTTACCTACCATGGGAATTACTTGTCTTCTTTTGCTTTTTTGATTTGGTCCCTATTTACGCTGCCCCTCCCTCCTCCCTCCTCATTCATTCCAAACTTTAGAGTCTGACTTACCATTCTATAGTTAACCCAGTGGTCACTCTGGGTTAAACTGATTCTCTCAGGGTTTTTGTTATAGAAAGCAACACACACACAATCATAGATTATAGATGATAGATAGATAGATAGATAGATAGATAGATAGATAGATAGATATAGATGATGATAGATACATAGATGATAAACACATTATAGATAGATGATAGATATAGATAGATTGATAGATAGATGATAGATAGATAGATAGATAAACAGATAGATAGATAGATAGACAGATAGATAGATGATTGATAGATAGATAGATATAGATAGATGATAGATAAATGATAGATAGATATAGATGATGATAGATACATAGATGATAAATACATTATAGATAGATGATAGATAGATAGTAAACAGATAGATAGATGATAGATGATAGATATAGATAGATAGACATATAGATAGATGATTGATAGATTGATAGATAGAGATAGATGATAGATAGATAAATGATAGATAGATAGATAGATAGATAGATAGATAGATAGATAGATGATAGCGAACAGCTCTAACGTCATTGCACCCATGAGTACTCGGCGGTCTATAATTTCTGGAAAAAAACAGTGGCTGAAAATTTAAGGAAAAGTTCAAAATGAATCTCTGTAAACTTAGAGCTAAAACCAGATGACTGACTGGAATTAGGATCAATTATTCAGGCAAACACGCATACCGCATAGGTGCGAATAGGCGCTGCCTCTCTAACACCTCAGGAGGCCCATGATGTCCAATGGTCCTGCTTGGATCTGAGGTTCAAGGTGCAGCCAGTCTTATCCTTCCTTCAGCAAGATTCCCATCCGTGCAACCCAGAGTGCTTTCCCATCCACGGATTATAACCGGTCAGATCCATTTATAACCTAGGGGTTGAAAACTAATGTGTTTCTCATTCTTTCTACATGTATTAGAGGATATTCTTCTAAAAATGGAGAGCAAGTTCTCATTAACTGCTTGATTATCCTAAAATAGAGTTTCTACAGAAAAAGGCAAAACAGATGTGTGGTCCTTCCTGTCAATTTTTACAGTAATGAGTTTGCATCTACTGAGCTCCAAATGGTGACCAAAGAGTATTGTTTTTCCTTTTGACTCAAAAGGACTAATGGGATTTTTATGTGTTTTGTGTTTCAATCCACGGCCGACATTATTCATTTTGAAGCTCCAGCTGTATTCATTTAAGCCAGTGGAACGGAGTCCTTTCCATTAGGTTTCTGGTTTTGTGTGAAGTCATTGATGTGGATAAATCCCATATTTCCTATCACAGTAAGGTACCCAGATCCTGCTTCTCATTTTTCTGTGCTAGACTTGCCTGGAAGTGTCTACTTCACCAAGATCCTGGGACGTTGTCAGGGAAAATACTTAGAAACCATAGTAGTTCTCAGTGCTACTGGGCCCTGTATTGTACAGTCAGAAAGAAATGTGTGTTTTTAAGAAAAAAATGATACTTTCAACTTTAAGATTTCAAGTTTTTAAGTTGGTTAAATAAAATAAGTATGATTGAGTATACTTCTATTTTGCCATTTTTCTGTGTAAGAAAGACTATTAATTTAGCTTCTTTTTTATTTTTCTTGTAGTGTATAACTTAATATTTACTTTTGAGTTGTCAGATATTTTTAACAGACTCTTTATGTTTGTATTACTGAATGAGAGAGAGAGAGAGACAGAGAGAGAGAGAGAGAGAGAGAGAGAGAAGAGAGAAGAGAAAGAGGTTGTGATCCCCAAAGGTTCATGTTGGTATTGAAGTTGGTTCTCAGGATATTGTCACTGAGATACAGTGTCAGCTTGGAGGGGAACTTCGTATCAGAGACTCAGGGGATTGAAACTCTAGTCCCTTCTTTCCGACTCTTCTGTTCTTTAGCTCATACTGTGTGAGCAGCTTCTCTCTGTCATGTGATCCCACCATGATGTGCTATCATACCACAGTACTCAATACAACGGGCCAATCAATCATTGTCTAGAACTTCTAACACACTATGAACCAAAATGAATCATTCGCCTTGATAAACTGATTCTCTCGGGGTTGTTGTTATGGAAAACACACACATGATCATAGATTATAGATAGATGGACAGACAGACAGATGATAGATAGATAGATAGATAGATAGATAGATAGATAGATAGATAGATAGATGATAGATGATAGATAGACAGATGATACATAAATGGATGATACATAGATAGATGATAGATAGATAGATAGATAGATAGATAGATAGATAGATAGATAGATAGATAGATAGATAGATAGAATAGGATAGGATAGAGAACAGTTCTAATGTTATTATTGCACCTGGGAGTGCGTGGAGGTCTACAATTTCTAGAAAAATCCATCCAGTGGCTGAAAATTGAAGGAAGAGTTCGAAAACTATATTGTTACCTTTAGGCAAAATGAATTCTTATAGAGAAAACCTCTTCCTTTGCTCTTAGTCTTTACCCACATTATGGAAGGCAACCTGCTGCTTTCTGCAGCGATGGGCGTAAGTGTAGACGCTAATGAGTAAAAGCTTCATAGCAACACTGAAATTGGGTATTTGATCAGACAACCGATCTCCTTACCTGGGTCACATCCATTAATAATCCCAGATATTTACCTAAGTTAAGAGTAATAATCATTTACATTACCCATCACAAACATTGTATGCCGTGACTATTCAAATATTTGTGGAGTTTAATTAACATCTATTTATAATCATTATGTGTTGCTATAAAGCCCATTGAGAAGTTTAAATCTTCAGAGTTTTCTAGACAATTCAGTTGGAATAGTAATTATTTGCTAAATATAGATTTATTACATGATTCATGAAGTTTATTAATAACTGAATGATACTCATATCTTAGGGTTGAAGAAAGTGAGTATGTTTTAGCATATTTACAGAAACAATGGGTTTCTTTAACAAATATCTGTCACAATAGAACAGGAAATAACTTGTTTAAGTCTCAAATAACAACATACATATTTCTTCGAGGTAGGGTTTCACTCTAGCCCAGGCTGACCTGGAATTCACTATGTAGTCTCAGGGTGGCCTTGAACTCACAGTGATCCTCCTACCTCTGCCTCCCGAGTGCTGGGATTAAAGGCGTGCGCCACCACGCCCAGCTAGATAATTTTTAAGAAACATTCTCTGTATGTATGTGTCTTTTTCCCCCTTGCAACAATGATGATTGACTTTTTCGTTCAAATCATGGTGCTTAGGACTGAATTTACACAACCTCTTGCATGTTAAGCAAACACTAACACTTAGCTACATTCCCAGCTGTCTTTATATGTTCACTACTTTGAGACAGGGTTTCACTAAGTTGCCCAGGCTGGCCTTAAATTTGCTCTGTATATAGCATAAGCAGGCCTTGGGCTTAATCCCTTCTGTCTTGGATACCCACAAAACTGATATTACAGCAGTGTACCTTTATGTATCAGTTTATTTCTGGGCAACTTTTCCTTTTCCTTTTCTATTCTGCATGAGGTCATGACCACCATTCCAGAGAACCTGTCTCCTGGCCATGGTGATTAGTTCTAATGAAGTCAGAATGAGCCATGTGCTTTCCAGGAACCTTTGACCTCAGAAAAGAAAAAGTCATTTTCAGCTTTTCTCTGCCTCAGGTGACGTAATCATCAGAGTCCAGGTCCCCAGTGTGTAGAAGCTGGTTGGCTGAGTAAAAGTACAACACTCACCTAAGCAGGAAAACAAGCCACCAGAAGCAATAAACCCTTGCTTTATCCAGACTTTCTTCCCGACTCCCCAAACGCCCAGGTATCCACCTGCCACTTTTATATGAGCTAGTGTGGCTTTGGTTTCTGTTGCTTGCCGCCTAGAGTCCTCTCCTTCACACACACACACACACACACACACACACACACACACACACACACACACACATTTTACACATTGTTGCAGGGTTCAAGGGACACATGGATTTCCTGAAGTAGTTCATCTTTGAACCCTTACCCCCAGATCTCAGATAGCAACCTTTTTAGTGGTATTCTTCCATTCGGTGTACATTTATCTATATGCTATTTTTTGAGAAAAAAATACATTTTTGAGAAAAAGTACATTTATCTATATGCTATTTATTGAGAAAAATCAATTATTACGGTTTTACTTAATGGATTTTATTCACTTGATTGCAATCATTCACTATAATCATAATTAAAGCAAAATATACTATTTTTGTAAGGACACAGGTTAGAAAGATCAGAAAATATTGTATAAACTTTTTCATCTACAATAACCTGGTATTTTTACCTATAATCTAGGCTCTGAATCGACTGCTTGTCTTTAATTATTTTATAATTTTGAAATTTGTCTTTAAGTAAATAAATATAATTCAGTGTAAACAGGAAGGTATTTGCTGTCGGCAATACAATAATGCAACAGTATAAGCATGAGTAAGATGTAATTTTAAAAAAAGAAAGGTTGATTGCTTATTTGCATATCATTTCACCCCAATTTTTAAATAAACAAGCTGTGATGAATAGTAACAGCCTTCAGAAGCATTCTGAAATCTGTAAATCCTCCTGAGGAAAGAAACACAGAAATAAAAGTGTCATTATAAATAGTTAGAAATGTCTGTCACATATCCACCTTCAAAGGTTTGTATGAAATGACAAACTTAGAACCCACCAGATCAATCGTTGTTGTGGTCAGCTTTCTAGTTGCTGCGCAGGAAGAACCCAAACAAAAGCGGCTTGTGGAGGAATGGGTTTATTTGGCTTACGGACTCGAGGGGAGACTCCATCCTGGCAGGGAAGATGATGGCACGAGCAGAGGGTGGACATCACCTCTGCCACAGCACTGCAAACAGCGGCAGGAAGGTGTGCCAAACTCTGGCAAGGGGAAGCTGGCTTATAACCCCATAAGCCCGCCCCTGACAACACAGCTCCATCGAGGTTGTAAAACCCAAACTGCCATCAGCTGAGGATCGATCTACCAGAACACATTCATTTGTTTGTGGGGGACACCTGGACCAAACTGTGAAAATTGTCTACCTTCTGTTTAGTTTCTCAAGAATATAGTTATCCCACGGAGTGCAAAACTCGAAAAGGAAATCTTGAACAAAGCCCACGCGTGTGAGGGAGGGCTTGGTTTTGTTCCTAAACACAAGCACATGTAGCTGCCTTTTCGAGTTTGCATTTCAGAAATAATTGATTCAGTGGGAGAAATCAGGCTAACCATTTTCTCCTAGTAAAACAACCTGCCACTCGGAGCTCTTCTCTGGCCAGGCCCAGGGAGGATTCATACCTGAGCAGAAAGACAGCATGCTCTTGCTTGCCCTCCTGGAGAGGGCCTCCCCGAGTCCACCCAGCTCCGCTGTCATGAAACAGACGTCCCCTTTGATCAGTCAATGTCCACACACAGCAAGTCACAAAATTCTAACGGAAGGGCTCAGTAAATACACACCCCAGGAGGACTGTGGGGCATTATTGAACAGCTGTCCTAGGTTGTGTCCTGTCCCTGGAGCCCTGGGGCACCCTCCCCTGTCCCCTTGGCTTACAAAGGGCCTCTGTGCTCCTCTGTGACCACAGCACACGAGCTCTTTGTACTCAGAGCAGGTCTGAGGTTGCAGCTCTGTGACTTACAAGGTTCTCTGGGTGCCCTGGGTCAGAGTCAACTCTGAATTCCTTCACTCTAGGAATGAATAGTCTCTCCTAACAGCATAGCAGCCGATTTACAATGAGCTCTCTCGAGTAGAACGAATGATGATGTGATATATTCCAACTAAGCCCCAGTCCCCTCTCTCTCAAGCAGCTGACAGACAGAGCCACCAGGCAGGACGTCCAGTCTATTTGCAATCTGTGTCTGGAGCCCAGAGGTGCTCAGCGCTGTCTTTTCAGGTCGCAGGAGGTCTAGCAGAAGGTGTGAATGTCAATATGACCTCTTCTCTCTAGGAAAGTTTCATTGATCCCAAGCCCCACCACCAAGCAGGGAGACAGAATTTCACTGTTATGAGATGTAGCCACAGTTAATGCCTCTGCAAACGTGCAGTAGAGTTACAACTAGCATTTAAAAAGGGAAGAGTAGAAAGTGAAAAGAGGGGAAAAAAGCCACGGTTTCAGAGTAAGTGGCTTTATGCTGAAGTTATATACAGAAAATCGACTGAGCATGTCTGAGCCATAGTAAGAGTACTGAGAACCCATCACCTACTAGGTGTTTTCCATTCCTACAGTTATTTGAATTTTAACAATCCATTTACTGTTTTGCATGAATAACTCCATTTTACAGTTAAGAGAAATGAGTTTCAAGGGTGCAGGCCCTACCCAAATAGATGAGAATGATATCTCATTGCAAAACCTGTGACCTGGCTTCACTGAGAACAAGAAAGAAGCTCACATCATTATTCCCTGTTGGGCTGGAGAGATGGCTCAGGGGTTGGGGCACTTGCCTCCAGTGCCTAAGGCCCCCAGTTCTGTTCCCCAGGGCCCACATGGGCCAGACCCACAAGGTGGTGGCTCTCTCTCTCTCTCTCTCTCTCTCTCTCTCTCTCTCTCTCTCTCTCTCTCTCTTTCTCTCTCTCTCTCTCTGTATATCTCTACCTGAAAATGAATAAATAAAATATTTTAAAAAATATATTCCCTGTGTCTCTCTTGGATAACATCTGGGTCAAATAATGGAAATTCACAGGCAAACAATAGCTTAAATCCAATCAGTGTTTGGAAATATCTTGTAGGAAAACCTGAAAACATTAAGAATAGAATTGGCTTCAAAGATAAACACTAATGGTTCGGCATTTTCCAGATGTGATTATGATGGCGTGGCTTTTCAGCATACAAGCTGGCTGGAAACAGTGCGGGGAAGGAAGGGACAATGTTTGGGTCCATCCACCCAGGACCCTATTCGGAACCGGCTGGCAGCATCAGCTCAGACATCTGGTTTAGAACTTTTTCTCTTCTCTAGAGAAAGGGTCATGGGGGTGGGCTATAAAGCATCCCAATCTGCTAAGTGTGCATTCCAGGGAACTCTTGTGTGGCTGCTGATTGGAAAGAGGTAATGTGTTTCCATCCATCACTCAGAGTGCAAAGCGTGTCTGGAGCTGCAGCTCAATTACTCCTGTGCGGAGTGAAGACTCCGTCAGTGGAGATTTGAGAGGAAATGGCCAAGATCACTGGCATGTATTGATCAGGCATTGTTTCCTAGGTAATTTCCATTAATCCCTTTCAAGAGACCTATGAGGAAGGGCAAGGGAGATATCCCAGTGTGGAAGGCACTTGTTATACAAGAGTAAGGATCTGAACCGGAATCCCTACATCCCACATAAAGTCAGTGTCTGCAACCCAGAGCTCCCACAGCAGGGACAAGAGAACCCCTGGAAGACTTTGGGCAAGCGAACCCCCATGCATACAGTGGTGAAGAGTAAGAGACCCCCACCTCAAACAAGATAGAACCCAAGGTCATCCTTGGGCCTCCACAGGCTTGTTATAACAAGTATGTTTATATCCATGCATAAATACGCACACACAAGAAAGAATCCAATAACGATAATATTATTGCTCCATATTCTACACGTCATCCCCAGGTCAACTAACCACAGTGGACACATTGCATAGTTGTTAGTGCCTAGATAATATTTTACCTTAAAGGCTGACTACAGCATTAGTAATAAAAAGATAGACTAGGGGCAGCCACCACAGAACAGGTGACAGTATGTACACATCACCCTTTGCTGGACACTCAGTAACTATCGCCACAATGAATGGTAAGGCAACCAAATGAGGGATATTTTCACTATGAAAGAAGAGGGGTGATTGTATGTGGAGTGCTGGAGACGGGGATGGTTGGCTGTTTGGCTGGTGATGTCAGCTGCTGAAGATCTCTGGAGTCTGGACTCCATTACTGAGATGAAACAATAGGACAATGTTTTCAACTAACATCTGCAGTGTCAGAGAATCTTGGAACTTGATCCAACTTAGCATTAAAGGTACATGGGCCCTTTCGGGTAGAGCTGCCTTACAGAACACCGTAAGTCATTTTCATCTGTATATACCATAATCTTGCTAACTTCTTATTACATTTGGAGCTACTTCCAGTAATCTGGGGATCTTTTTATTACTACAGTTTATTTACTGTGGTGATATTTTGGTCCTATGTGTTTTACATATATCTTGGAGGTCACCTTGTAACTGAGAAGTATTCGCTAGGAACTACCCTCCAGATGTTTCTACAGAGAAGTACATATTACAGAGCCCAGGGGATTGTGGATGCGATTGCGAGTTTGGGAGAGGAAAGAAATTCTAATCAATGGAGATTCAACCTGGTCATTTCTGTCACAGCCCAGCTTGTCACCCATAGGGGAAACATTAAACCTTGGCTTTCTTTCCTTTACAGTGAATAATGTCGAGTAGGTATAATCTGCCTTAGATCAGTGCACTTTTTTCAACTTGGTTTGCATTCGTTTATATCAATTATGATTATTAGGCTAAAGCTATATCACAGGCAGGAGCTGTACTGACTGACGCATAATGGTCTCTTCTCGTGGTCAGGCAGTTGCCTTCTCTTCCTGAAGGGGAAGAGCCAGCACCCCTGTGAGATTCATCAATGAAATTGATTGTTACTTCCATTCTCAACTTTCCCTCAAAACCCAGATGCTGTGTAAAAGGAAAATTGATCATTTTATTTCAGATGCACAGAGATGATGTTGAAAAAGTAAGCAGACCTTGGGCCTTTAGAGTTCAATACTTGGCAGAAAGTGACCTGATGAGTAATTAAAATAGAACCTCAAATTCCACTGTTTCTTAATGTCATATTAATAAAGGAAAATGTACCCTATACAATACAGTATTGACCACCAAATCCGTTCCTATGGAACTCTGTCATTTACATTAGAAATCTGCTGGATCTAATTGCTAATAATTTACATGTATTTTCCTTTACCATAAACCAAAATATATAAAAGATATACTTCACATATAGTAGATCTGATTATCCTGACACCACAAGTTTTACATTAAACCGTTTCCTGGTGCTGACGTTTGTATAATTTAATAAATTTCTTCGCATGAAGCATTTTTTATTATTTTCAAGTTAAATAGCATTTGAAACATATGCAGTGAAAGACTAGAAAATCCAAATTATTTTGAGGGAAGGCCAAAATTAAGAACTTTAATAATAAAACCACGACATTCCTTCTGCATTCAGTTGCTAGATTCAAACAGCATTCACTCGGTTAGAATGACGTGCCTTGCACTATGCTTTGCTCTGTTGAAGATCAATGGAAATCAACACAGCAGTTCACAAAGAGAACACAAAGAAACAAAGGGAACCCTCACATGGCGGTGCTCTCCAGAGACTGAGGCAGAAGGGTCTTGAGGTGAGTTCCTGGTACTGAGACCTGGCCTCAAAAATAAAAGATGAGAGTAAAAGCTGACTGAAATTAAAGGGCAATTGGAGCAAATTAAGATAAGTGTAGGCCATTGTAACAACACAGATTTTTTTAAAAGAATGTTAGTCTTAACGATGCTGAGAACATTGATGGTGAACAACAATGACATCGGTTAAGAAATGACTATTGTTACTCAGAAACATGGCTGTTGAGGTCTCTCAGGAAGGGAAGACAATTTATGCTCATCGAAATGCAGTAGACACACACACATACACACAAACACACAGAGGCACACATGAGCGCACACACATACACACATACATACAAGCACACACACGCACGTACGCATGCACATACATGCACCTTACACACAAAGATAATTACAAAGATATTGATTATGAGCAAAAACCTACTCCTGTCATTCTACTAAATCCATCCTTTTTAAAGATTCTACATTCCTTTCTTCCTTCCCTACGATCTTTCTGAAGGTTGATGCTTTTCTGTATTGAAAGGGATTCATTCTGTTATTTTTCTCTTTCTTGTATCTCCTGGACTAATGAGTTTTGTATTTTCTTGGGTTTTTATCATGGGAGCTATCTTTTCATGTCTGTCATAGGATTCCCTTCATAAATTCATGTACGGCCTAGACCAGTGTTAATGAATTTCTTCTGCACTTTTATTATAATGCAAAGTCTTTTTTTTTCCTTCTTTTATTAGGGAGGTTACTGGGGATCGGATTCATGCTGTGCTCTACCTCTTTCATTTCTAACTTTGCTTAGTGAAATATTTTTGGGTTGCTAACAGTTTTCATCTTACACTTTGAATATTTTATCCCCTTCTCACTTAGCCTAAAATGTTTTTGGCAAAAAAAAAAAATATGTTCTATTCATGAGGATTGCCTAGGAATTGACTTGATACATTTGCTCTTGGGGGGTATTTTCTTCTATTTTTAATGGTTTTATTGATGATATATCTCAATAAACATCTTTGTTAGTTGAATCTATTAAAAGTTCGTTTAACATTCTGGACATAGATGTTTAAATTCTTCCTAAAAGTATCTTCTTGAAAGTTTTCAGCAAACTTCAATAAGGTGGCTCTTGTTTTGTTGATCTGATTGGGTTCATTTGAGTTGGTCTCATACGGTTTGCTTGGAGCTCACAAGTGATCCTCCTGCCTCTGACTTCCAGGTGAGCATCACCCTGTCTGGCTCAAGAAGTGGTTCACTTGGACTTTTTCTTATTTTCCTCTTACTGGAAGGGCCATAATTTAAGATTTTCTTGCTTACTGGTATTCTATAACTCTTGAAAGCTTTCTACATTATATATTTCTCCTTTCTCTCCTTTCTTCCTTCATTTTTTTCCTTAATTTTTAGTCTTTCTGAGTTATTTCAAAAAACCTGTCTTTGTCACCTCATTTCAGCTTTTGAGGTACTTAACTATCTTTTAACATCATTTTGAATAACTTAATTCCAAGTTTTATTTGTTTTCTATGATTTTTTATTTCATACATGTTTTTAATGCAGTTGTATTTGTACTATTTCCTAACACACGCATTCAAGTGTAGATTTTTTCCCTTTTGACTTAGTACCATATTTTATAGCATTTTAGATTTTATATTTCCAGATTAGAGATGTTTAACATGTAGTCGTTTTGTGGGGCTGATTTCTGTGCAATTCATCATAATTGCTCCAATGTTTATAGGATCAGGGTCATGAGTTTGATTTCTTTATAAAGCAGTTAGCATCTTTCTATGATCTTAATCTCTGCTGACTTTCTTGCTTATGTCATAAATTGTCTTCTTAATTTCTTTGAATTATCTACATGTATTGTCTTATATACTGCTGTTTTCTTAACATTCATCCTTTGAGTTCATAGGAAAGCAGTTCATCAACATCCCTTCCTTGTGGACTGTGACCTAAGAGCTATCGGGTGCCTTTTGAGGTGTCTTGTTGTACCCAGTTTTTATCTTGCCTCTCATGTTCCTGTGTAGTGCTTGTGCACATAGTAGGACAGCTGATTCTCACAGTTTTATAGGGTGAGGTACTCTGATGGTCCTCCTCCGGAAGATTCTCCCACTGACCATCTCACCAGAGAGAATTTGGTTGGAAGAACCATTTATCACCAGCCTACCTTGTCAAGAGGTACAGAAGCCAGGTGAGAGGCCATATCACATGGTTTTATTTTATTTCACAATAAAATGCCTTTATTACACTTGCCTAATCCCTTGTAAATGGGATATCATGAAAAAACATGACTTGTTTTTGTTTTACTTTTTTGCAAATGTCAATCACACACACACACACACACACACACACACACGTTTTCCCAAGAAATATAGACCGTTGTTAGGAATATTTCCATGCTTCTTCTGCACTCATACTGGTGATTTCTTTTACACTCATAGCTCCTTGTATTAGAGGATTTCAGCGTGTCTGGAAGTAAATATTTCAAGCCAGGACTTGTTGGTATTGCTTAAGGAAGGCACGGAGGACATAGGGTTAAGAGGGTGTTGAATGAGGTCAGAAACCCCGGTGGCTAACCCCGGTAGGCATTTCCCTATCTCCACCCTCAACTCTGAGACTCCCAACCCCCAAAAAAGCATGCCACATAGACCCAGGTTTGCACCCCAGCTGTGCCTAGAAGGTGGCAGTTCCTCTGCCCCCACCATCTGATACGTGCCCAAGCTCACGTCCACATGCAAAGCAGGTATTCACAGGTTGCTGATTTCTGCCAATATCCATTCCTTTCACCCCCCTCCTCCTCAATTTCTATTTAACCCATGATACTGCTACAATAAAAAGAGATTGGAATTTCTTATCATGGGACTTCTTGCCATGGATGCTTTTTCCCGGGTCTTTGCCCGTTACTGCATTGTAACACATGGGGAACCGTGTTTGCCCTAGGAAGCCATGCTTCCAGAGCTGAACACACACAGAGCTATAACACTTCCGGGGTTGAACATGCCTCCATGGGTGCCCGGTTTCGGGTCCCCTGCAGCCATTGGACCCGCTGCCGCTGCTGCTGCTGTGGTCACCTCCATGCTGCCAATATGGAGTGGCCTCCCGCCCTGGTGCCAGCCTCAGCAGCCCTGGTAGCCACTTCCAGAGCAATGACCTGGAGAAGTTCGTGCCCTGGTGCTAGCCGGCTGGACACACCTCCACCTGCTGCCCAGGATCGGCGCCCTGTGTGCCTCTTCCCAGCCCCCTGCCCGAGGCTCCTGCACCAGGGAACAGAAGTGGCCCTGGGAAAACTCCAGCCAGACCCGGACCTGTTCCTTTTTCTTTTTTTATTAAAACAACATTATTTAAAACAACAAGGACTAAAGTCGTATTTATGATCAGAGAACAGTTAGCTAATGAGTAAATGAGGAAAAGAGGGCAAGCCATGCAATTCCATTTTGCCTCACCAGTGCCTCATGTCCTAGAGATATTTCAATCTCCTGAAGTCAGCACCTAAAGATTCCTAACAGTGGAAAAGTGGTCATAATAATAATAATAATAATAATAATAGTAACTTTTATTATTATTATATTTATTGTAATGTTAGCTGTTGGAAAATCATGCCTTGGAATGAACTTCTTTGGAAAGCATGTAGGAAGCAGTAATGGAAGGGAGGGATTTTTTGAAGTCACCCTGTTTAACCTAAAAGACAGAACCTCCAGGTGACATTCAGTTGTTCAAAATTTCATTCCCAGATATTTCATCAACCAGGGCAGATGGATGGACACAAGAAGGAAAGTTAGACTTAATACAATACCCAAAAACCTAGCAAGTCTTGTGCCAGGCCATTGCTTGTTTGACAGGCCCATTCATCTCTCTGATAAATCATTAATGATTCACCTAAAATATTCCACATCTCCCATATCCCTCTGTCCTATGAAGAGCATATATAAGTTTCTAAATATTATCAAGTTGTTAGGTACTTCCTTACCTGAGATACATGCATGAGCTAAATTTATACACCATTTTCCTGTTAATCTGGCAGATTATTACAGCATATTAATCATCAAGTCTTAGAAGAAATACAAAACAAGTTCTAAACACATATTGTTTAAAGGTATATGTAAATGAGTACAAATTGAAGTATTATCATTTTGTAACTATTATTGTTATAATTTCTGCCCTGAAGTTGAAGGAAATAAAAGAATTCAGATTGAAATCCATATTCAGCGGAAGCACGCTGTTATTTTTGTATGCATGATCCATTTCTCATCCTCCTTACTAATAAATTCCTACTTTTACCTTGAGCAGACTCTCTCTCAGAATTAAAGTCCATCTTTGCCAGATTTCCCAGCAGTCCTGATAGGGAGGTGTAGTCCTGTGTTGTATGTTTTAAGAAAACAGATAAAAGTGGCAAAGGGGGCTTCATAGAATGTTCCTTATCAGAGCTGCTTCATTAAGAAAGAGCTATGTTTTCAGCAGTTTTCTGTCTCCTTGGTGACCCTCAACTAGGAGTGATGATGAGAAATCAGAGAATCTATCTGTCATCTATCTCTATCCACCCACCTATCTGTCCATCTGTCCATCTCTTGGAGCACTAAGTGACATTGATAAATGAAAGCCAAATATTAAATTCGGGGAGGGAGAGTATCCTAGTTTCTAAAACTAGAACATTGTCATAGATAGCAGCTTAAGGTTGCCCACATCAGAGTAAAGCAAAAGCAAAAGACAATGGTTGCCCTGTTTTTGATGTTACTAACAGCTAAGCCTAAACATAACTACTAACCTGGCTTTAAAAATTATAGCAAACAGGTTATTAATAGGAAAAAAACCACTGGATTTATATTCAGAAAACACAACTTCTTGGTACGGGTTTCCTTGACAACAGGTACCACTGACATCTGGGAGAATAATTCAATCTCCTAAGAAATGTTTCTCAGTTTTAAAATGTAAGGAAATAATACTTTATTGGTTACTTTCCTTGTAGTCATGACAAAATATCCGTAAGAGTCAACTTAATGGATAACGGTTTTACTTTGGATCAAAGTTGAGGGCACAACACATCAATGCAGGGGAGCAATGCATGGTGGCTGGTCATCGCGTTTGCCAGCAGGAAGCAGAGAAAGGAAAGCTGGTGTTGAGTTCACTTTCTCCTTTGCGTTTGTCATTCAGTCTGGGACCCCAGCCCATGGGTAGTCTTTCTTCCTCAATTAAACCCAGAGGTGTGTCTACCAGGAAATTCCAGTCAAGTTAAGAATCAAAATTACCTGACCCCAGGCCAGGCCAGGTAAGAAAGCTGCCTCTTGGCTTCCCACCAGCCTGTGTGCCCAGGGACTTTGCCCCCAAACCCGGGGCCCCAGGCCATGTAAGCAAGCTCCTGCTTTGCTTCCAACTGGAGACCTGGGACCCCCACCCACGAATCCTGGTATCTGGCACCCACCTACACTGTCTGAAATCTGAGGAACCCAGCGAGTGTCTCTCCCCAGGAACTGAGAGCCTGCCCTAACCTCACCAGTCCTTGACACACGGTACATGGACCTCGCCCTGCTGAGGGCTCATCTGGAAATGAGCAGGTTACAACGCAAAAAGAACACTCAAGCTGAATGCCCTACACCAAGCTTGCCTAGCCCCACTTTGGAAATCCCCAATGAAAAAAAGAAAGAGCACAGATGCAAGCCCAGAAGGAGATGACAATATGCTCAGTACATCTCTGCAAAGAGTCTATAACCAGATTATTAATGGAAATGGAAGCAAAAAATGATCTTTTAAGTGGAAATGTGTAGAACCAGCTCACAAACTTCGCCACCAGGATTAACACAATTGAGGAAAAAGGCAGACTTCAGTGAGCTAAAGGCAAACCAGCAATCAGAGGAGCTCAAGAATCATCTGGCTAGACTAAACAAAGACACAATCAACTACAGAATGGTTTCCTGGTCTCTTCCATACAGCCATGTCTTCAGCATTCTTGTGACAACTGTCTATATTGTATATCAGTGTTCTCTGCTTTCTCCAAATATCATTGACCAATTTTCCCTGGCAGCTCATGCAACACCTTCCAGTGCTACACATGCTACCATCTGGGAGCTGGTTACCATTCTGGATCTAGCTGGGTCTCTTGGTGTTGTTTGATGTCACTTTTCAGCCTCACATTTCACTAGTGCCACCAGACCTCCCAGAGGTCTGCCACTGTCACCATTAGTATTCTAGATGTCTTTGCTTCTTCCATGTTCTCTACTAGTGCAGAAAGTCCCCAAACTCCGGCTGTCCATAATTCACACCCAGAATGGGAAAGAAATACCTTTCCACCCCCACCCCTACTCTGTGACTTTTTTTTAAATTTCTTTGTTACTACAACACAAATTCAACTTTCCTGATGTAGCCATATGATATTAGGATATTGATCATATTGTCATAGAGAGGTTGTATGTAGAATTAGGACTTTAATTAAATACATATTAGTGGCATTCCAAAACTATGTGTAACTAGGTGACCATGGGAATTTGCTCTAATTAGGTAAAGCTAAATAAGCCACACGTGACACAGTGAATTGTAGTGGGAAACAGTTGTCTATTTTCTAACGTCTCGTGGGAATAGAGAATATCCACATTCTCTGCAGATGGGAGGCTGAGAATGATTGATAAACTACTCTGTCCCCAGAGGAAATGAGAAGGTAGAAATACAGCAAAGCAAGAGGATAGAAATGGTAAAAACATCCAAAGTCACAGCAGGCTAAACAACAGAACCCTCCAAAGGAATATGGGGGTATCATCTGGTAAGGAGAGCCCTGAAGAGGGTGGTGTGAAGCATAACCCTAATACATTAGGATCTGGCTTTTAACTCCCAAACCAGAAATCAGTTACTCCCCACATTGAGCTGTTGATCGGAGAGACATAGAAGGATCCCCAGAACAAGAGATCTTCTGTCAAAGCACTTCATTACCTGCTGAGGTAAAAGATCAGACCTTATTGCTGAAGACACCACAGATACTGAAACACAAGAGACCCCACTGGAACCTGAAGGGAAGCCAGTTCCCACATGGTTTAGCCCATACAGTGCTGGAAAGCACTACACGAGCTGTAGGGAAACTGACCAACAATGTTAAGAGAAAGCAGGGGACACTACTACATGACAGCAACCAGTGTAACAAGATGTAAACACCTGTGCAATAGTGGCGATCAACCTAGGCAGGTAATCTAGGGTTCTCTGGTTGACTAAGAGATCCACTCAGTGGCGAGGAACCCATAGCTGGAACTGGGATCCAAGCCAAACTCCTATGGAGACCAAGAATCTGGACTCCAAGGGGAAGCTTCCACTAAGCGTGGGCCTAAAGAGAGGCTACACCCATTATAGTCTCACAAAATCAGCAACGCTTGTCCCATTTAACTTGTGCTGATCTCACTCTCCATTGGAGAATCTGTTTTTATTTTCAGAAGGCAGTAAAGACCAAGGGCAACCAAATTCTACCAAGACCAGAAATGATAGCTGAACTCCCTGTCAGGAGATGAACCACCGACAGCCCATCAGCAGCAGCGTGGGCCCAGGTGAAACCACAGAGAAAGAGGAGAGATGAGCAAGAGTGCTGCTTCCACAGTGAGCCTGACAACCTGCGCCAGGACAATGGAGACAGACACTGAGGGAAACGTTCCAAAGTAGAAATCCAGAAGCTGCTAAGAGGTCAACACTACAGTAGACCTAAACTCACCTATCATGGCTCAGGGAATTTTGTGGAAGAGGAGGTGAAAAGATTGTAAAAGCCATGGTGGGGGAGAATACCCAGAGGCATCCTCCCCCTTCCAATAACTGACTTCTGCCTGCACAACTCATAGCCCTCAACCCTACAGTGTATACCAGCAATCCCTCTGAGGAGGGCACTCGGTGGAATGGGGCCAGGGAGGAGGGAAATGGTGGCAACAACACGTGACTTGTTCGTACAAAATTTCTAATTAATAAATGAAAATAAAATATGTAAAAACCTCCAAAGCCAAGAAGAAGGCTAGAAAACGGGAAGTATAGGAGAGGAATGATGTGATTAGTGTATGGAATAAAACTTTAAGTGTTGGCTTAGAGAGCTAGCTCCATAGTTACGGCACTTGCCTGCAAAACCTAAGGACCTGAGTTGATTCCCCAGCACCCACATAAAGCCAGATTTACAAGATGGTACATACATCTGAAGTTCATTTGTAGTGGCTACTGGCCCTGGCACACCTGTTTATTTCTTTGTCTCTCCCTATCTATCTCCTCTAACTCAATAAAATGTTTTTAAAAAACTTTAGGTGTGAACTGAGATGTGTGATGTATAATAAGTTTTTTTTTCTTGTAAAGCATGTAGAAGCAATGCTTTTTACCGTACAAAATCATCACTGAATCTTCCAAAGCAAATGTTGTTTTGCTCAAAAACCACTAAAAGTTTAGCTAAAAGTGAAGTCCTACTTGACTCAAAGTAGATATAAGGTAAAATACTTTCAAGTCTACTTTGGATCATGAAAGAATTGGTAAACAAGCCCCACCCATTATAAGTATTGGTAATATTATGGGTCTAGAATCACAGACTACCCAAAAATGAGTCAAGATGTATAACTAAAGATATAGTCAAAGTGTAGAAGAGAAATTTATTGCCAATATACTTAGTTTTCAATGTTGAAGAAGGATAGGCTATCCTTTGTCTGAAGTTGTGCATTTTTAATAATATAAGATTGATCTTGGTCTTCTTTGTATTGGTATATATTCATTGTACATAGTGATGATTTCAGAAATATATTTTCTACAAGTATATTACATACTTTAACCATCCTGGCTGATACTCCTTACCCCTTCCCACTAGTACTTTCATTTTACTAGACAGTCAAATGTCTTCTTTGATGTGATATACATATATGGAAATATTTTAATGTATCTATACAAAATGTTGCATCTACAAATGAGAAAAATATGTGACCTGTATTTTCTGAGTCTGACTTGTTTGCATACTATGACAATTTCAAGTTGCATTTTCCTGTAAATGTCATAATTTCATTGTTATTAATGGTTGAATAAAATTCAAGTGCATGCATCTCACATTTTCTTCAGCCATCCATCTGTTAACCAACGTCCACATGTATACCATGTTTGCTTTATGCATTCATCTGTCGATCAATATCTAGGCTGATTCCATAGCACCACATGAAACAGAGTTGTGAAAGCATCTCTGAGGTATGTTATCGTACAGTCCTTTGGTTATATACCTAGGATTGATGTAGCTGGGTCATGTGGCAGTATTATGATTAGCTTTTTTGAGGAACTATATTGATTTCTGTAATGTCTGGACTAATTCACATCCCCACCAACAGGGTTAAGGGCTCCCTTTCCCTTTATATATCCTTTCTGGCATTTGTTTGTTTGTTTGTTTGTTTTCTTCATGATAGTCATTTTGACTAGGATGAGATGGAATCTCTATGAAGTTTAAATTTGAATTTTCCTCATAGCTAATAATGTTGAACATTCTTTGTGTTTATTGGCAATTTATACTTTATTTTTTTAAATTGTGAGATCCTTTTACTAGCGCACTTATTGACTGAATTGTAATATGTATTTTCTAAGTTTTTTAATATAACTTAGTTTTTAAACTGTTTTCATATATAAATATAGCTGGCAAAGATTTTCTTCTTCATTCAGTCGTTTCTGCCACTGTCTCCATTTATTAAATTAGTCCTTTAAAGGGTAAGTTAGAGGAATCAGAAGAATAAATACAATGTTATAAATAGGAAAAGTGTTGCAGTCAGCTTCACATTGAAGCACAAAACATCTGACCACAAGCAACTCTTAGGAGGAAAGGGTTGATTTTGGCTTGCAGACTTGAGGGAACGCTCCATCATGGCAGGGGAAATGATGGCATGAGTCACTTTTTGGCCAACATCAGTGGACAACAGGCACAGGAGAGTGCGTCAAGCACTGGCAAGGGGAAGCTGACTATAACCCCCATAAGCTCACCATGATAACACGCCTCCAACAAGGTTCCAATTCCCAAATTGTCATCAGCTGGGGATCAATCATTTAGAATACAAGTTTATAGGGGACACCTGAATCCAACCAGCACATTAAGAAACAGTCAAATTACCTATTTGCAGTCAATATGAGCCTATATATAAAAGACCCTAAAGGCTTCACAAGAAAATTCTTAGAATTGATCTTGGTCTTCATAAAAACTTGAATAAACACGAATGGCTTTTAAGCCATTAGCAGCAGAAGTGTAAGGAGGAGGGGAGGAGACGAGGTTTCAGCTACTCCCAACTCTTCTACTCTGTGGGCCTGTGGATTCATTGAGGGGTCATTGCTCACTAACATCCCAATTCATACATGGAGCTGGATAAACAGTCTTGGAGCTGGGTAAACAGTGTCTTGAAACAGCATGAGCAAGACAGGCATAGCCTCCCAGGAGACTGTTGCAGTGAACAGCTCATTTATTAGGTTGGTGGAGATGCTTTTATGCAGGAGGGAAAAGGAGAGGCAGGGGGCTAAGCAGCAAGGGGATTGGCGGGGCAGGGTGACCTGAGGATGTCTCATGAAGGATTGGCAGGGGCCAGCTGCATAGATAGGCTGGAAGGACTTTCTCATTGCCTGGGCCTTGTTACTACCTTAGAGCTGAATTTTGTGAACTCCAATAAACTCGGGCCTCGAATTGCCTGGGCTTATCAGGGCTTTCTGGGGCCCACCAGGTGCCTGGAGATGGGTGTTGGGTACCGAGTCAGAGGGAGAGAGAGTTACGGGTCCCTGGTCCCCTGCGGTTGAGCCTGTCTCACCGGCCAGCAGGAGACAGGCCCCATGAGGAAAGGTGAATGCACAGCCGGAGCCCCACATACACTCGTAGCTGGGAGAAGTGTCCAAGCAGATCTCAAAACTTTATTTCAGCATCCAACCTTATATACAATCCAAGGCTGCGTTGTATCACAAGGGGGCTCAGCAGGCAGGAACAAAACCAGGAAACTCAGCCAGCAGGAGTAAAACCTATTAGTACTTATAAACAGGATTTAGGGCTGTCAGCCACCCCCCCTGTCTCCTGGGGAGCTACCATGCTCTGGGGTCTCATCTGGGTGCATATTCTAAAATTTAGCTCACAGATATACAGCCAGGCTGGGACCCAACAGTTGGGGAGGGAAGGAGTCAGCTGAACTCCTGCCGGTCTCAGGATGAGATTTTCAGTGTTCTAGGCCAGTGTCAACTTTCCTTTAATCCTGTGTCCTTCATGCCTCTAGGCAAGGTTCACACTACTTTCTTATATATCTCAAGGACTAGAATAAAAGATTAAAAATTACCTAGTTTTCACAGAAAATATTCAGTCATTTCTTAATGGACCATTTGAGTACTTCTGTATGTAATCACTATTAGATAAAGCATTGAAATAAGTCAACCTAATTCTTAAATTCAAATATGTTTCTATTTGCCTTCAGTATGGGTATTCTGTATATGTCTTCTGAGTTAATTTTCTGGAATGGTCTCTTCATACTTTTTAAAAAATATTTTTATTTATTCATTTTCAAGCAGAGAGAGGGAGAGAGGGAGAGAGAGAGAGAGAGAGAGAGAGAGAGAGAGAGAGAGCGCACCAGGGCCACCACCTTATGGGTCTGGTTTACGTGGGTACTGGGGAATTGAACCTGGGGCCTTAGGCACTGGAGGCAAGTGCCTTAACCGCTGAGCCATCTCTCCAGCCCCTCTTCATACTCTTTTTGTACTAAACACCTCAGTCTTATCTGACATGTAGCTCACTTTACTATTCCCTCATCACAAACACAAACCAGCGACAATGGCATCAAGTTTAGATTTTCAGCCTATGGTTCCAAACTCAGTGTTATTCAGTGCATCCCTGACTCCTTCCACTTTGTGATCTATGAATCTGTCCACATCAATAACAAACCCATTGTGATGGTTAAGTTTTGATGTCAACTTGACCTTTCAAGTAATCTTGGGTGGGTCTCTGGGGACGTTTACAGGAAGGCAGCCTCTCAGCAAGGGGCAGGATGTAAAGAAGCTCAAAGAAGCTGGAAGTAAACATCGTTTCCTGTGTGGGCCATGCAGGAAGGAAATTCCAGAGACTCAGGAAGCCATTAAGTCTGGGATAGGGTTGCAAGACCCCACCCTAAGCCTATATAACGGGGAAGAAATTCTCTCCTTGGCCCTCCTGCCTGTTTGCTGTTCTGTGTGTGTGATGTAGGTGATGGGTTTCTCTCTCTGGTCGGACCTGTGAAAGAGGGTCAGCCTCTTTCGCTGTTACAGAACTTCCCCTCAATCTGCAGTTTCAATAAATACTTTCCTCCCCCAAATTGTGCCTGGTTTGAAGATTCATCCAAGCAGTGTGTGGCTGACTACAACACCCATCTTCCGTTACTGTAACAAACAGAAATATTGTCACTAAAATGCAGATGAATTACAGTTCAGTGGATAGCCCAATTTAGAGATCTGAGAAAGGATTATTCTCTATTTCAAAATGAAAAATTTCCATTTTGATAAAATTCTTCCAGGAGAAATGGTGATTAATTCTAGAAAGGAGAAAATCCCTCAAATATTTGATGATAGTTTAGGCAAACATGACTCTCAACTTCCATTCTTCAGTTAAACCCTCAAACAATTTTGTCTTAATACCAAAAGTGTGTGGGGAAAGAGAGAGAGAGAGAGAGAGAGAGAGAGAGAGAGAGAGAGAGAGAGAGAGAGAGAGAAAGAGAGAAAGAGAGAGAGAGAGAGTCAATGCATCAGGTGTAAGTGTGCCATAAGAAACACTTGCTGATTTAAACTTTGCCTTTGAAACACACATGTGTACACCATGGACACTGATCAGACTGCAGTTGGCATAGTGGGAGAGATTACTCTCAATGTGAGATGGATAGTTCCAAACCCTGGTCCCTTTTCCGAAGGACGTGGACATGTTCAGTCTTTCTAAGGACCAACAGCAATCTGCAATAAAACCTAAAATGGAGAAGACTTGATTAGGAATGTCCTTCATGGCTCAGTGAGGACGGTATGGTGTCCTTCTATCCAGAGATCCAACATTTCACAGAACACTTAAGCAGGAGCCCTTCTGCTGTGGTAAGGCTCACATGATAAGAGAACTTGGGAAACTGGTTGTTCACCAGGGCATAGATGGTCTGTACAGGTTAGTTAGCATGTAGTAGTCACATAGCACATCCAAGAGGGATTTATGTTGTATCTCAAACCAAAGACAATAACCATAAAGCAGCCTCTTTCTGTTATTGGTAGTGCAGGACAGAGCAAGAGTCATTCCTTGGAGAGAAGAATCTAAAATGCCGCAGAAAACTAAACATCCGAATTTTTCTTTTAATGAAATGGCAGGCTCTCCAATTTTTCTTTGCTGGAGGGCATTATGTTTTATTGTCACATGCATTTGCTCCACAAGATATTTCACATATTATTCTCACAGATCTGAAAGCTGGATGCCCTTTTTGTGGTGAACAAATGTAAATATTCTGTGTTAATGTGGATGTGATTTGAACAGAGACCTAGAGCATTAGTACAGAGATGAATGAGAGTGTGGAAAAGATGCTATTGGTTTCTCCCATGCAAAATATAATTGATTTTTATAATCTGTTTATTGGTATCTAAAAAAATTCATTTGCTATCCCACTTTATCCTAGTTTCTGAAAGCTTTGTATATTTGTACTAATCTGTGTCCATATTTGGTAACACAACTCCAGTGGACCTTCCTATGGGATCTGCTAAGATATTCCCCGTCATTCTCCAGGTACAATCTAATTTTTTCAATAGTGAAAAAGGAGACTTAGATGATGTGACAAGAATAACATTTGTGTCCTAGCATTGCTGCAACCAGGAACAATAAACTGCTCTGAAACTTGAAGCTTGCCATTATATTAGTAAGACCATGTGACAGAGATACCCAAAGAAGCAAAGGCAGGGAAATTTTATTTTACCTCAGTTTCAAAGATTTTGATCTCTAGTCAGCTGGAGCCACAGCTTTTCTCCTGAGGTGAAGCAGATATCATATCAGAGAAGGTTTGTTGGAACAGAGGTGATCACCTATTGTTAGCCAAACGGAGAAAGACCTCAAGAAGGGGGGAAGAACCAGATATAACCATCAAGGCCAAACCCCAGAGGTTCAAGCACCTCCAAATAAAGCTACCAAATGAGGAAGACAGAAGTGGGCTGCTGCAAATATAGTTGAATGATTGGAACCACCATCTGGGCTATTGGAAACACATATTCATTATACCCAATCTATTGAGGCCATCTTACTGTTCTATATCCAATCTATTGCAGCCATCCTACTGTTCTATAGGCTCACAGCCCATGCTCAAGACTGAAGTTCCCCTGAAGTGACCTTGCCCTCCTTTAGCACCAGGTGGATTTCCTTAGGATGTTTGCAGTTGAACCACTGCAGTCACTGCTTGCATCATCACAGGGCCTGAGTTTCTACATCTTAACTTCATGTTTTTCCTCTGTCTCTTTTTTTTTGGAGGTGTGTGTGTGTGTGTGTGTGTGTGTGTGTGTGTGTGTGTAATGTGGCATGTGTGGTGTAGCATAAACACATGCATATGCAGATGCATGCACTCTATGGGGTCAGGTATGTCCAAATCAGAGGAGAATGTTGCATGCCCTCCCTTCTCCTATTGCTTATCTGTGTATTTTGAAATATTTTATTTATTAATTTTCAAGAAGAGAGAGGGGGAGAAGAGAGAGAAAATAGCTGAACCAAGGCCTCTCGCCCCTGCAAACTAATTCCAGATGCATGTACCACTTTGCACATCTGGTTTTAGGTGGGTATTAGGGAATCAAACCCAGGCCATCAGGGTTTCAAGTAAGCACCTTGAACCACTGAGCAATGTCTACAGCCTGTGTGTGTATGTGGTGTGTGTGTGTGTGTGTGTGTGTGTGTGTGTGTGTGTGTTTGAAATGGCTCCCCTTCAACCCAATACTGCTGTTGGTCAGTGAGCCTCAGCATTTCACAGGCTTCCAAGCCCCCTCTCCTCCACCTACCCCCACTACTGGGGCTATATGCATAGCCATGCCCAGCTTTTCACATCAATTCTACAGAGTTGAACTTGGTGGCTTCCAGTAAGAAGCCCTCATGCTTAAGAGACAAGGGCTTTTAATCTCTAAGCCATCTGCCTATACTTGGATCTATCTTTTCTTAAAATAAACACACTAGCCTTGATAAAGGTTTCATCTTAAACCACTATGGTCTTAGATTATTTTAATTAAATACATCCAAAACTCATGATTTTGAAATAAGCTTATGTTTTGTGATATTGGGACTTAGAATATCAACATACATTTTGAGGGACACAATTTAGACCATAATATCCTTTAACTAACGTTTTAAATCTTTGATCTTAGCATTTATTGATGTGACTTTTCCAAAGCGTCACTATAAAATTTGGAGAAAACAGTTGATTTATGAGAACAAAACATGTCCTTTTTATTTACTGTCTCTAGTTATTTAGAGAACCAATATTAAGATGCTTCCAGTTCTAGTGTGTGTGAGGCAATTGTGCATTCAAATACTAGAAAAAGAACCACAAGGTGTGTTTGTAAAGTCATGAGGTCTGTTTTGTATGGACTCAGTTGAAATTCCATTATGTCTTGATCTTATGCCTAACACATTCTGATGTTTTCTACCCTCCGTATCAAAGTTATTTAATCTATTCTCTGCTTAGACACTTGAGTCATTTCCAATTTTTGTTATTGGTAACAATAATGTCACAATGGAGAGTTTTATGCATTAATGTATACAAATGTATCTGCATTATAAATTTTCAGAACTGGGATTGCTAGGTTAAAGTATTCACGTGTTTATAATGGTGATAGACATTGTGAAGTTGTCCTGTCCAAGCTCAGGGCTCATAGCAACCAGTGAAGACTGTTGTTTGTTGTATTGCTTTGTTTTGTTTGTATAGTGTAGCAATTTCACAAAATTAGTTGTTGATCTTTATTAAAGCAATTTGAAACTCTTCAAGTAGACTTTAAATAAGTATGAGTATGTCCAGTAACAGTTTTAAAATTCCTATAATTAATTAGACAGGTGCCTATGTTAGTCCAGTTGGCAAAGCATATGAGATTTCTTCATTTGACATTTTCATACATATGTATTATTGTGCTTTCCCATTATAACCCTTTATTGCCTTCTCCTGTCCCCTCTTCCCCTTCTTGCTGTTCCCTTCCCCCTCCCAAACAGGGGGACTGATAGGGAATGGTTGGGGAAAGAGGGAAGGGAAAGATGAAAAGAGTAAGTGCATCTGAGAACATGTGAACATGCTTAAATTTCAAGAATGAGACTTCCAGGATTGTGAGGCTGATAAATGAAAAACAAGATGGAGATTCCTGGGCACAGACCACTCCACATTTCATGGTTGAATTTTTCCTCCTCAGGGACATCTTAATCTTGATCTTACAGCTTTCAGTTGACTGTAAGCGCCTTAGCCAGATTACCAAGGGCAGCATTGTTTCCTGAAGGGTAGATGTAACCCATGTACAAAATATCATCACACCAATACCACTGTCAGTGAGTCATTCAATACTATAGCTTAGCCAACTGAGCAAGTAAACCCACCCAAATCTATTTTATTAGATCTATCAACTCAATGAAGTAACCTAAGCCACCTATACAGCACCATCTCTGATCCCGAGATCGCTGACAAGGGAGGAACACAGTAGAGCTTTACAGTCAAGTGCTTCTCTGACTGGGAACTTCTCAATACTCTAAGGAAGTGTCTGTGGGTCCAGAATGTACACAATTATATGTTAGATGGGTAACCTATAAATAAGAGATCTAGTCCATCATTTTTTATCATCCCAAATATTTATTTTCTTCTTTTGAAATTAAAAAAAATCCAGAATTGTTATTTCATTCCATGTAAGATAAACGTGAGTCAGGTACACTCTCTGGAGCTAGCACACTGAATTATACATCTACCGAAAACAGACATTAATCTAATGTAATATTTTGTTCCTCCTTTTCCTGACACTTGGGAGTCCATTTCCACACATCCTCTTTGACAACTACCAAAGGAATGAACAAACTCTTGAAATTTAGGCTGAATGTTTTCTATCCCAAATCATGTCAGAGGTAGATTTCTTGGGCTAGTAAAGGTCTGAATAGAAATCAGGAAATAATTAGGTTGGGGGAAAGTTGGCTACTGATGGGAATGTGACTCCCTGAAGTGAGGTGTTCCAGGACCTACAAAGAGGAATAAACCTCAAAGGACAGAAGAGAGACAGGCTGTGCCTGCACCTTGGGAGGAAAAGATAGGATTTAGAAAGGCAAAGAACCTCTTCTGAATCATGTAAATGTATTCAGTTATGATAACCCAAATTTTTCTGAAAAAAAATTGTGCCACGCTACATAAAAGACCTAATGAGGATGTTCTCTCATCAACATAATATTTCAATAGATTGTGTGATCACATTTGCCTTTCGCTGCTTAGCTACACCACCATGATGAGAACATTTTAAGGGCATCAAAAAGTTCTTAATCCTTGATAGTATCTTAAGGTAAGAATTTACAACCTAGTTAATTTTCCTTTTTATTTATTCCTGTGTTCCTTTATACCCACATATCTCTTACTTCCTTCCTGGACCCTTTTCTTTATTTCTTTTTTCATTCTCTTTTCCCCTTCATTTTCTTTCCTTTCTCCCATGATTTTTCTTCCTCTTTCATCTTTCTGTCTTCTCCTTTCCCCTTTCCTTCCTTTCTCTTTTCTCCCTTCTGTTTCTCATTGCCATCCTTTTCCATTTTATCTGTTTCCTTCCTTTCTTCTTCTCCCACCCCCTCTCCTCCTGTTTCTACTTTACTTGTACATCTAGCTCGTGACATGCTGTCGGCCCAACTAATAGTCTCTGTATTCTTCCTGTTTATGTAAAGGCCTGTTTTAGAAACTGATTCTTCTAACACAGCCTCCCATTTATTATAGGGGATAGTGAATAAAAATATGTTTGACTTCTGTCATTTCATGTCATCTCTTTTGTGTATCAAATTTCAGTGAGATGAAACCATTACTGACTTTAATTCAAATGAGGTCTGACAGTCTCATTGCCCTTTCTTTAGCGTGAACTTACTGTTTCATGCCTTTGACCAGTGTTAGGAACAGAAACCACCCAAGATAGATTCAGAAGACGCTAATTAGCATAGAACATTATGTGGTTTGGAAATCACTAAAGGACTTCAGGTGCCGCTCTAGGAGTTCCTATCAGAATAGTCCAGGTTTCTAGGGATGTGACCCACCGGAGCCTTTTTATCTTTAGGCAATTCCTAAACCAGAGTTCACAAATTCCTTTGGAGCTCTGATATGGACTTCAGAAAATTAGACATAAGATACCCTAATGCTTTATGACGGTGACTGGACACTGAGATGTAGCTGCAGGGAAACCGCACGGAGCAAAGACTTCGTCTTACACCCTCTAAACCATAGGAAATTTATCTAAAAGGCAAAGTTAATTACAATAAATACTTCAAGCTACAAGAAACTTTGGGAAATAGATTTCCACTTTCTATTTGAGTATAGATTGGAGTTTAAATAAGTCGGTCCATATTTCCTTCTGGGTTGTAAAAATGTATGGAGTATGTAGCTGTCTTGTGAAGCTATTTTGCTAAGAACTTGTCCTATTTGCTTCCAGGCCTAGGTTGGAATTTTATGTAATTAATATCCTACAATTTTAACATATTTGGCCCTCATTGTGAGAGTCATTCTAATTTAATCTGGGCCCAGAAAGCACAGGACAGGAGACTAGAGAAAAAGCTGTTCTGAAGGGCCAACACCACACTATTAAGAGTTGTGTGACAACAGCTGCCAAGGAAGACTTCCCTACTTCACAGGAAGCAATATGGCCCACCGTTTTCATACATCAATTTACCCATACTTCATGTCCAGTAGATCCTTCTTGCAGGATGCTAAGACACAGTGACACGATACATGAAACCTCTCTAGAGGTTGCAGGTAAAACAGCACTCTGTGGGAGAAACGCACCCAAATCTGTAGTGATGACTATTATTAATGTTGAAATTTTGTGATGAAATCTTCATCCTGTAAACATGTAAGAACACAATAATGTTCCAAACATGAAAAACATAATTCATACTGACCTAATTATTTTTGCACTGTTTTAAAACTGTTTATTGACGCCTTCCATAAATGTAAACAATTTACCTACCATCTTCTCTACCCCCTCCCAAATCTCCCCATCTAACGAATCCCTTCTTTCCAATTAGACTGCCTTCTATTTTCATGTTACCATTTCCCCCTCCTATGAATCAGGTTTTGTGTAGGTAACATCAGCTGCTGTGAGGTCATGAGTATCAAGAACCACTTTGTGTCTGGAAGACAGCATTGGAAGCACTCCTCCCCTTCCTTTGGCTCTTTCATTCTTTCAGCCACCTCCTTTGCAGTGGTCCCTGAGCCTTGGAGGGAGTGATGGTGATGTCTCACTTAGTTCTGAACGCTTTACTGTCCTTACTCAGCACTTTGGTGAGTTTTGAGTCACCAAGTGGTTACTGCCACCTGAAAAGAGAAATTTCTCTAAACAAAGGGAAGAGTAGGAGTAATATATGGGGATAAGCATAAGTGTTGAGAGGGCAGTTTTTTAAAAAATAGATTGTCTTTAATATCCATATGTACATATGAGTAAATAATGTATTGGTGTCCCCAGTTCCCTGATTTCCTTCTTCCCTGTCTCCAATCAGCTGGGTATCCTCCTCTGTGGATGGTCTGGATCAGTCCATGGGGTAGGGGATTATGGATAGTCTAGGAGTCAACCCGGTTCCATCCCCCTTTGTATGTTGTTACTGAGGGGGCCATGTCTCTGGATATTCTCCCCCACCATGGCTCTTAGAATTTTTCCACCCCCTCTTCCGCTCAGTTCCCTGAGTCATGGTAGGTGAGTATTGAGGCTGCTTTATTGTTGAGGTCTTAGTGACCTAATTATTATTAAAACAAAAAAGAGGATATTTTAATGATTCCTTAGCTTTGGAAAGAATCAGGGTTGTAACATGAAACATGAAACTTGAGAAGATGAAATCATCTACTTTGGTGACTACCTGCCCATCTTCTAAATCAACCAGTAGATTTCACGGGTATAACTGAGATTATTCATTCATTCCAAATTATATTTCATAACTATTCTCGGACCTCTTATTTGTCCACCTTTAAATGATGATGATGGCAAAAACTGAATTTCTGCAAGGGAAATGGAGAGAAATATAAATTATGTCTGAAAATTACATTCAGAAATATTTACTGCAAATGACTGAAGTTGCATTGAGCAAAGTATTATTAGATGGTGATAATTTTTTTTTGGGGTGGTGGGAGGTTTCTGAAGTAGGGTATCTTGCCCTGGATGACCTGAAATTCCCTATGGAGTCTCAGGGTAGCCTTGAACTCAGTGATATCCTCCTACTTCTGCCTACTGAGTGCTGGGATTAAAGGCGTGCACCACCATGCATTTTGGATTTTCCAATGCATGGGTTCACCATGATGTAGAGATTATCAATAAGATTCTAAGCACAACAATGTTTGTAGCATCTATGATGTATGACTAATAGTAAGGGTTTTATTGTGGTCAGGTTTTTAGTTGCTGCACAAAAAGAACCCAAGCAAAAGCGGCTTATGGAGGAATGGGTTTATTTGGTTTACATACTTGAGGGGAGACTCCATTCTGGCAGGGAAAACGATGGCATGAGCAGAGGGCTGGACATCACCTCCGCCACAGCATTGCAAACAGCGGCAGGAAGGTGTGCCAAACTCTGGCAAGGGGAAGCTGGTTTATAACCCCCATAAGCCCGCCCCAACAACACAGCTCTAGTGAGGTTCTAATTCCCGAATTGCCATCAGCTGAGGATCGATCTATCAGAACACATTAATTTGTTTGTGGGGGACACCTGGATCAAACCATGACAGGTTTCCTTCCAAAGACAATAGTAATTAAATTTTGAAACTTTCGGATTGTGAAAAATCTATGGGAAAATTGTGTAAAATTTAATAAAAGGCCAAAAGTTTAAGTTAAACTAGTCTCAGACCCCATTGGATTGGTGTTATTTGAGTATTATGTAAGGATTGAATAAAATTCTTTATAAAGCCTTTTCCTACACTAAAATATGCACATACAAATGTTGGCTGTTTCAATCAATGGAGTATATAAGGGTGCCCACTTGAATGTATTGCAAATTTACTTGTACACAACTTGCTGTCAATGTGTAACTTTCATAGAGTATGAATTAATCAACAGTGTTATTTTACATATGTGGAACATAGTTACTTGTATCACCATATTGATCGTCTCTAAGATTGCTAATGTAATTGTAATTTTCTCAGGCTATAAAACCATTACAATTCTAGCAGGAAAGCCATAGACCAGATCTCCTGATTCTAAAGTTGGATGTACAATTGTTTGTTCTTTGTTTTCTTCCATGTTCTATTGTAGTTCCCTGAAGGAAAGTTACCAGGTTTAACTTTCTATGGTTTCAGAAAACAAATATCCTCAAAATGTGGTTTTGTCCCTCTAACCTTTAGAAAAAAAAACATTTATTTCAATTGTGGAAATAAAAAATTAGAATGAAAGAAGTGCATATTGTCTATGTTGCTTAGACTGGAAAGTTGATTACTATACAGCAATTTTAAAGAGAAAGAAATAGCACAGAAATACCATGTGCCAATAAGTCCAGAGGTAAGACATGGTTATTTATAAGAATTTCTGTCAAAGGCCCTTCTCTTAAAAACTTCTGAGAGAGCAAGTTAGGAAGTTTACCACTCAACAAAGATGTTCTTTAAATACACTTTGAAATATACAGGGCACTGAGTATTAGATTACCAGGCTGCTCCAAACTATAGGGCAAATGAAACTACAAATTATATATATAGGACATATTTCATCCTGGAAAATGTCAAAGCACTTTATAAATGGATAAGCAAGCAGACATATAGGAATCAGCTCACCCACAGCTAAAATACTATGGCCCCCCTTGGGCCTGTCGTGGAGGCTCTTTAACAAGAGGCAGGGCAGACACACTGCTCTCACACAGATGCGAAGAGTGCCTCGTCTTAGCCTGCTACTTCAGTGCCATAGAGCCATCCACTGCCAAGCAAGGTCTCAAAAATAAAGATGTCTGGGAAATTAAATTGGAAGGAGTCACCCAGAAATCACGATGCTTCTCTTTAGTGCTATAAGTATGAGCTTTGGTTCATATAATCTTTGGATGGAAAAGTTTGATCACCTATTGGTTATTTAACTGCTCTGAGTCTGCTGCTTTATTTATGCTTCTCTGGCAATAAATGAAATGACCTTGGTCAGGTTCTTGGTTATGTACTTTGCTACATTGGAAAAATAGCATTAATTTTTAAACATTACTAGATACAAAAACTTGTTTTCTTCACAGTCGTGTCTGCCTCACCACCGTTTCCTATTCGGTTACACAACCCCCCCCCCCCCCACACTGCCTTTCTCCTCAGCTCTATATTCATGAATTCAACCAACTGGGGAATCAAAACTATTTGAAAAAAAATGTTATGTGTGTTCTGAACCTGCAGAGAATTTTTATCATTTCATTAGTCCCTAAAAGTGATATATAACAACTACTTGCATAGCATTTACATTGCATTAGATACTACTAGTAATCCAGTGATGATTTAAACAGAAGGATGTGCATACATTACATACAAATCTTATGCCATTTTTATAGAAGTGGCTTGAGCACCCTTGTATTTTTGTATCTGCCAGGGGTCCTGAAGTCAATTTCTCATAAATACTAAGAGACCACTATTCCTATATATGCTTTATGTGATTTCTTATTCATGTTAATGTCTTCCTTGCCACTATTTTACTTATATATATGTATATACCATGTGGATGTATATATGTGTACATGAGTATGTGTAGATATGTGCATGTATAATGTACATATGTATGAATGATATCTGTATACCAATATAATATGATTATTTTACTGCATATTAATGAATATATATGCATATGAATAATATATATATATATTCTGAACATGAAAAAATATGAAAAACATAAATCATACTGACCTAATTATTTTTGCACTGTTTTAAGAACTGTTTATTGACGACTTCCATAAATATAAACAATTCACCGTGATCACATGTATATTCATTTATGTGCAATAAAATTATATATAATATATACATAGAGAGAGTATACAATTTACAAATGCTATGAAATGTTCTTATTGATTCTCCTACCTGTTCCCACCATTGTTAAAGAAAGGTCTGAAGAAAATACACTCTGTTGCACATGTTTGTTGGTGCACAGACGTATGCTTACAGAGGTCCAAGGAATCAAGCATAGAGAGAGCCTAAGTCCAAGAACACAACTGCTCATAGGAAAGAGGTGTGCCTGAGTGATTGAATGCTCTTGGGAAGATGTGGTAGAAGGGTAGTGGTCTCAGGAAGGTTTTATCAGTTGATACAATTTTCTTAGTAAAATGGAAACAATATAATTAACTAACAGGAAAGGGACTTCAGGAGGTATTAGGAGTTTAGGAGAAAGGCTATGAAAGCATCTATCACGAAGCAAACAATAAATGTCTTAGGTAGGCAGGGAAGGAACTCTTCTGGTATTAAGGCCCTTGAAGTTTGTGATTGTGTTTGAAAAGTGAGACTAGTCAGCATGTTTATGTCTTTCCTTTCTCATATTCAGTATGCAGAGAGTACACATACTGCATGCATAAAGCAGGCAGAGAATTGTATTTCATCCAATAATTTAATTTAGTTGGAATTAGTTTTGCCAAGAGAATGTGACCAGAGGGCAGAGAATTGAGAATTCATTCAATGGGAGATGTAGAATGGTGTACAGCAAATTGGCTTTGATTTAAGCTTGCAAGAAGAAAGCAAGGATATGAGGGAGGATGGCAGTGTGGAGCCATAGAAGGGGTGAACTGAAATGGTTGTGTGTAAAAGTCAGAGAGCTTCATGTGAGAGTTTTGGAGAGGGAAGTTCCCAGAAAAATCAAGGTCTAAGTGTGACTCTAGGAGTGAGCGTCTGAGACATGACAAGAGGCATTACAGTTGATGCAGAGTGGGTCAGTGTGGTAGGAGTCCACTGTATGAAAGATATCATCTAGGAATAGATAAAACTCACTACAACTTCCAAAAGAAACAGTACATGGGAGAATTTTATTCATCTAGAACATAAAGTTTGTTTGTTGCGATTATTTTCTCGTTGCTGGAACAAACACCTGATCAGAAGCACCTTATGGGGGGGGGGGTATTTCAGGCTTACAGATTTCAGGGGAAACTTCATCATGGCCGAAGAAGCTGTCTCATTTCCAAACATGCATAACAGAGAGAGAATACCAACAGCCAGCAAACATGAACAGCCTGAGCTCAAACTAGATCTGAGCTCACCTATTTGGGCTGCACTACAAGATCCACCCCCACTGGTACCTCCTCTAGCAGGCTTCTGGTGACTTAACTCAAAAGCTTAATAAAAAATACCTCAGGCAATGGGGAACACACATTCAAATTCAAAGCACTACAATATTTAAAAATGAAAATAGTAGTCAAAACATTACTCCAGGGATTCATAGCATCTAAGACCTAAGATTCCTTCTGGACTTCTGATACTGGAAGGTAAGATATCTAGGGAAATTTTTAAGTAAAATATGTTCTGAATGCTCAGAGATGAAAGTATTTGGAATGCCTTCTTGTAGGCTTTTTTTTATACTTATCCATACTGAATATAAAGAGTATAGAATCTGAAAACAAAATGAGATATGTGGATCTGCCCTTTCACCCTCAAAAGAGAAATCAAAACACTACTGGATTATTTAAGGAAAATCACAGCAGAGACGAGATGTAGAGAAACTGAAAAGAAACCATACTGTACAGTCTCCTTCAAGTTGCTACCCAAGCATGGAGCTGCCAGAGATATTTAGTGACATCTTTTCTTTTTTAAACATATTTATAGTCAATAATAAGATACATTGTATGAGCAAATTTCCCTTCTCCCTGTCCCCAACTCACTGGGGGGCCCTCCTCAGTAGCATACTGGATCTGTCCAAGGGGTAGGGGGGTATGAATAGTACAAGAGGTAGCCGGTTGGGTGTTGTTGCTGATGCCTCTGGATATTCTCCTTCACCATGGCTCTTACATTCTTTCCACCTCCTCTTCTGCTCAGTTCCCTGAGTCATGGTGGATGAGTTTTACATGTGCTTTATTGTTGAGATCTTAAGTGTCTCTGGACTTCTGCTTTAGATTGTGTTGGTTATCGTTGGGGTCTTGTCCTTTCATGGGTTATCTGGCTTATTGTGGTGATTGATCTCAAGATGTTTATTTCACCACTTTCTTGTAGATTTCATTTGGGACTTATATGATAGGCCAGGGGTGGTTCATCTCCTGATGGGATGTCAGCCATCATCCCATGTCTTGTTGGTGAAATTGGGTTGTCCACAGTTCTTACTTCCTTCTGAAAAATACAAACAGAATCTCCATGGGAGAGTGAAATCAGTATAGTTTAAATGATACAAACATTGCTAATTTGGCCAGGTTCTAATGGGTGTAGCCTCTCTGTAGTTCTCTGGTTAGTGGGAATTTCCCCTTGGAGCAAAGGTTCTTGGTCCCATAAGATATTGTCATGGATCCCAGTTCCAGGTAAGGGTTCCTTACCACTGAGTGAATCTCTTAGCCAATCAGTAAGTCATTGACCATACACCTAGGTATAGTGCCACTATTGAACAGATGAGCATTTCTTGACTTGCTGGTCTCAGTGGCATATTTACATAATCTAGGTGAATTGGAGCCAATGTATTGTAGAAACTTAAGCATCTGTACTTATATTCATTGCACTTTTCACCTCTTTAATTGCTTTTTAAAAATGTAATCACAGTTATGAGCTTTATCTGTGGAAGATTACTTCTTTTCTCTGCCTCACTCATATTCTCTGACAGAGGGAGACTCTACCGAGTTAGTTCATGGTACTGTGGAAGTTAACTGCAGAAGTAACAGAGTTATGGTCTCCACAATGATACCAGGAATAAAATGGACATTTTGGATTGGGGGAGTGTAATGGGTAATGGGTAATGGGATGGTAGGGGAGATTAACACAAAACTAAAACCAAAATGAATTGTTACCATACAAACCTTACTCCTGGATAGCAGACTAAAAGATAAAACCCCCCAAAGGAGTATGGGAGGATCATCTGGTAAGAAGGGCCCTGGAGAGGGTGCAATGAAGCCTAACCCTAAAACATTGAGTTCTTGCTTGTAACTCCCAGTGCCAGAAATTGGTGACTACCCACATTGAGCTATTGATTAGAAAGACCTCAAAGCTCCCCAAAACACAACAGACTTCTTTCAAATCACTTGAGGTAAAAGGTAAGACCATATTGCTGAAGACACCATAGGTGCTTCCTCACAACCTGAAGAAATGTGGCTGGAATCTGAAAGGAATCCAGTTCCCAGATGGTTAACCTGGAAAGTGCTACATAAGCTGTTGGGGAAATATGAGCAAAAACATCTTGAACCATCAGGGGACACGGCTATATGACAGCAACCAGCATGACAAGATGTACACACCTGTGCAATTGTGACACCCAGCCCCTGTGGGTAACCAATGGCTCTGATTGGCTAAGATATCAACTAAGTGGAAAGGAACCTCTAGCTGGAACTGGGAACCAATTCAGAATCCTATGGAGACCACGATTATGGACTCCACCAAGAAACTCCCACTAATCTTGGGCACAAAGAGAGGCGACACCCATCTAAATTTCTCTAAATTAACAATGCTTATCCCATTCAACCTATGCTGATCTCACTCTTTCTTGGAGAATCTGATTTGCTTTTTCAGAAGGCAGTAAGAACCCAGGACAACCTAATTCTACCAACAATGTAAAGAATGATAGCTGACTCTTTGCCAGGAGATGAACTACCCCTGGCACATCAGCTGACACCCAGGTAAAAACACAGAGAAATTGGTGAGAAGAGCCAGAGTGCTGCTTTCATGGTGAGCCTAACAACCTGTACCAGCGTGATGGAGACAGGCACTGAGGAGACTCAAAATGAACCAAAGCAGAAATCCAGAAGCTGATGAGAGCACGACACTAAAATAGACTTAGAGAGGGCAGAAAGGTTGTAAGAACCACAGGTGGGAGAGAATATCCAGAGCTGTTGCCACGCACACCACCAATGTCTCACTGCTGCTCTCACAACTCATAACCCACATACCAACAATCTCACTGAGGGGGGCCCTCAGTGGAGTGGGGGCAGGGAGGAGGGAAAGGATGGCACCATAAATATAATCTGACTTGTCCATACAAAGCGTCTCCTTAATAATAAACAGACAAACACGCAGGACTGAGGAGATAGCGCAGAGGTTAAAATGCTTATTTGCAAAGCCTGCTAGCTCTGGGTTTGATTCCCGAAACACCCACTTAAAGCCAGATGGGCACTTATTTGCAGTGGCAAGTGAACCTAGTTTATGTGTACATGTGCACACAGGCACAAGTAAAAAAGAAATGTTTTAAATGAAAAAAAATTAAAGGACACTTTGATGTCCAGTTCATGATCCTGTCCACTCACACGTCTCTGGAAATGGGAGCGAAAGCGGGGAATTGTCTTGGGACTCCCTCCACATCATTTATCCTTCACGAATACCTTCAGCTTCAGCATCCTGAATCCAATGCTCTTCTCCACCGCCGGGCAATATCTTGTCTGGATTATATTGTAGCACTTTGAAGACTTTGTCCTTCGTGTTTAGCTTCCTAATCCAGCTCACATTTCTTATTGTATGAATGAAACAACACCTTAAATTTTATTATATTTTCCAAATACTAAGTTAGTTATCCCCCAACCATTGACTGAAATACATAGATTTCTTCCAGTGATTTTTTTAAAAATATCTTTATTATGAATAAGTATATACATTGGATGAGCAACTCTTGTGTAGGTGTCCCTGATTCCCTCCTCTCTGTCCCCTACCCACTGGGGTCCTTCCTCGGTGCGCATACTCGGTCTGTCCATAGGTTAGGGGGTATGAACTGCACCAGAGGGAGCCAGGTTTTCTTTCTTTTTTTTTCTCTTACCCCTTTGTGTATTCTTGCTGTGGGAGGCAATATCTCTGGATATTCTCCCCCAACATGGCTCTTACAATCTTTCCATCCCCTCTTCTGCTCAGTTCCCTGAGTCAGAGTGGGTGAGTTTTGAGTCTGCTTTATTGTTGAGATCTTAAGTGTCTGTGGACTTCTGCTTTGGGTTGTGTTGGGTATCATTGGTGTCTGTCTCCATTGACCTTTCATGGGTTATCAGATTTCCTGTGGTGATTGGTCTCCTGTTTGTCTAATCACTTTCTCATAGGTTTCATTTGGACCCTGTATGAAGGCTCGGGGTGGATCATCTCCTATCAGCCATCATCCCATATCCTGTTGATGGAATTGAGTTATCCCCAGTGATTTTAAATTTCAATAAATATAGTACAGATGTAAAGTAAAATGATCTTGTATTTTCAGGATGGAGTAAAATATTTTTGAAGTAAAAGTATAGGATTTCTTTTATTCTCTGAATATATTTGTGGACATTAGTGTTCCCAATCACTTGATCTTAAACTCTTAAACTGTCTTTTCTCAGCTTTGTAAAGAATTATTTATTTCAGACAGAGAGAAAGAGACAGAGAGAGAGAGAGAGAGAAAGAGAAAAAATATGGGCACACCACGGCCTCCTGACTGCAAACGAACTCCAGACACGTGCTCCACTTTGTGCACCTGGCTTTACGTGGGTGCCAGGGAACCGAACTGGGACTGTCAGGATCTGCAAACAAGTGCCTTTAACCGCTGAACCATTGCTCCATCCCCTTTTTCCAGCTTGTGTTTGAAAGTATATTTTGTTTATCTAAAATTTTAAAGTCATATATTCTTGATGAAGAATTTCTTGCATCACTCAAAATGTCCCTTTTTTGTATATAATGGTTTTTGATGGTGAAGAGAAGCTTTCAATAAAATTTCCTTAATATTGTTGAGCCTTAAAGTGATTTTCTATGTTTTTTTGTTTGTTTTTGTTTGTTCTTTTTAGATTCCTAGGGATTCAACCGAGAGCCTGGTACACGCTAGGCAAGCACTCACTAAGGAGCTGTATCCCTCCCTCTTTATTTTATTTTGAGATATGATCTGCCTAAGATGTTCATGATGGCCTTGAACTTGCAATGTTGCTCACATAGGCCACAAGTTCACAATCCATCTGCCTCAGCCTGTCTAGCAGCTGAGATTACAGGAGAATTCCACCAGACACAGTTAGTTTTTGTCCTGAGTCCACAGAGTCTCTAGTTAGGGTACTGCCCCCTGACCCAAAACAATGTTGTGTCCCAGCCTGGCTGTATATCTATCTGTGAGCTAAGTTTTAGAATATGCACCTGGATGAGAGCCCAGAGCATGGTAGCTCATGCCTTTGTTCCTAGCACACCTGTGCCCCCCAGGAGAGGGGGGGATGGCTGACAGCCCTAAATCCTGTTTATAAGTGCTGATAGGTTTTACTCCTGCTGGCTGAGTTTCCATGGTTTTGTTCCTGCCTGCTGAGCCCCCTTGTGATACAACACAGCCTTGGATTGTATATAAGGTTGAATACTGAAATAAAGTTTTGAGATCTGCTCGGACACTTCTCCCAGCCACGAGTGTGAGTCTCTGGCTGTATGCGTTCACCTTTCTCCATGAAGCCTGTCTCCTGCTGGCCAGTGAGACAGGATCACAGGGAGCCAGAGATCCGTGGCTGACTCTCTGGGGACCCAACAAACAATAGTTTTCTTTTTTTCTTAAAACACAGACTTAGTTTTCTGTTCTTTGTTATCTCTGATTTTAAAGCTGGGGATTAGGTTTTATTCTCGTGTTTTGAACACTGAAAGCAGGAGTCAGTGCAGATATCCTCTGTAGGCTTATCTAGTTGTGTGTGATTTTTGTACTGCATTTGTGATTGTCTGCATTTCAGGAAAGTTACTGTAATGTATTGTATGATCAGATAGATTTACTTTTTTCCTATTGCCTTGGCATTTTTGTGTTTCTCACAAACAAGATTTGATTTACTTGATAATTTCTATTATAGTCCCCTAAATGTACACATTGGATGCTTGATTTCCATATTTTATCCTTCTTCTTTATAGTGAACACGAAGCCCTTATCTGCCATTTCTCATTATCATTTGTGTTATCTTTTGGTTAGCTATCTCCCTCAAATCTCTCTTACTATTATTTAATCTCTATTTTGTGGTATTCTAGTTGGTCCTTATTCAGTTTTTTTTTAAAACATGTATAAGGACTTTTGATTAAGATGGCTAAATAGGAGTCATGCCAAAGCAACCTGAGGCAAGACAACTCTTTCTTTCCCTAACATTTATAGTAGCCTCAGTTGTTTCGTGTTGGTCTTCAGATTATTTACAATCTGTTCAAGTTCTTGTCATGTAACACAGTGGACTCTTGCATGTCATATATGTCTTCCCTGGTAATTTTATGACATTCTTATATGTAACGACCTTTCAATTTTTTTTGTACAAAAGTCTGATGTTCTGGCCTATGGAATTTAACGTTTCTGTATGGATTATAGGAATCTTGCTCATCGTGAATCATTTTTTAATGGACTGATTGACTTAAAGTTCCTTTAAGCTAAAAGTGTTAAAATTCCAAGATCTAAAGGAGAGACTTCATAACTCAACTCCTCAAACTGTAGAGAGAAGCTTGTTGCTACAAGAGCCTGGTTAGAAAGAGTTTCCTTTGAAAACCTGTGCCCAGCTACAGAGATTTTTCTTTTTCTGGGGTTTGGACCCTTTGGGATCTGGGTTTTATGTAAGTGTTGAAGCTACTTGACTTATATTACCCATCGCCTGTGGATCCTCTTTGCATGGCCATCCAGCAAGCCCTGCTGTCAGAGCAATTACAGCCCCCTGGGCAGTCAGAAATTCACAATTTATTACTGGAGTTTTCACTTCATGGTTTGCTTCTTGTGTCTTGAGACTGGGTACTCTTGTAAGCTCGTTGTATTCAGCATTTTCAGGAGGAAATGTTTTGGTTTCGTAGAAGGTCACTGTAGTCATTGCTGTTACTTGACTTGTGACTCTGACCAGATACCTGACAGGTAATGAAGGAGAAAGATGGCTGTTTTCCTAGGCAGTCAGCCAGGGATGAAAGGGACTCAGGAGAACAAGGAGACCCCAGCTTGCCGATCCTGGCAGGAAGGGAATACACATCTGATCCAGTCTCACCCAAGTTAGCGACAAAGGATTTCTCAGCAACGTGCTTCTTGCTTCTTCCTCAGCCTGACACACCTAGGTGGGCTGGTCCCTCCATTAGGTCTCTCTTATACACTTGAGTCTGATGGCAAAACTAATCCTTACTGGATGTCTGACCCATATAAATGGGTCTCAACCTGTCTAATCTCTCTCTCTCTCTCTCTCTCTCTCTCTCTCTCTCTCTCTCTCTCTCTCTCTCTCTCTCTCTCTCTCTCTCTGCCTTCTCCATTCTGTGGTTTCACTTAAAAACCAGTGTGTAGGTCTCTATCTGTTCTCAGGCTGGGGAGATGAGGGGGGTCTTCCTTCTGCCTTGGTATTCTGGGTTTTCCTCTGATTCCTACATGCATTTCATTTCTGGATACTTTCTTGCTTTGATCTCATTTTAATCTCTGGACCCTTCACTGTCCCACCTCAGCTTTTCTGAGCCCATGTGAACGTTAAGGGCCTGGGCTCTCCTGTTTTGCCTTCCACATCCGTGTGTATGTGTGTCCCCTCCTTTCTCCCTTCTCCTTTGGACTCTAATTCTCCATAAAATGAGCCTCATAGTTCATAATTTGCTCTTCTTAGGAGTCTGTGGGTTTTTTAAAAATTAATTGTTAAATTAGATAAGGACCCAAAAGTTGAGGTTCATAGACCAGGGAATTCCTCCATGGACCCAAAATCCTGCATCATTATCACCTTAAGGAAGGAAAGGTTTTATTTCAGCTTGGAGTTCCAGAGAGTAGAGTACTTCGAAGGCACCAGGCAGGAATGGGAGGCAGCTGGTTATCCTGTGTCCACAGTCAGGAAGCAGAAGAAGACCAGGAAGGGTGTCAAACCCCACCTCCAGTAACTCTCCTCCTCCAGCAAGGCTCCATCCCCTAAAGGTTCAAAACATTTCCAAACAGCACCACCAAATCCATAATCCTCTAGTGGATGTTTCACATTTAAACCACAACAATCATTATCTGACCAGAAATTCTATATTTCTACAGAATCACAAATCAACACTGACATCTCACATGACTCACATATAAATATGAGGTTCACAACAACCAAAAGATATTACTAACTGATTACCATCTTTAAACGTACCTACTTAATTTCATGATTGAAGGAAAAAGAATCACTGTACTTTTTGATTACTAAAATATCTTGCTAATTAGAACAAAAGTCTAAGGGGAATAAGACATCTCCTGGTGGCAGGAGTATTCTGGTGTCGTTTTTTAACACAACTGTGAAAATTAAGGAATGGCCATTTTATTTCTAAGGTAAAATAGCAGTTTTTTTAGGCCACTTGTATGTGAAAAACATTTTCTTTTGGTGAGAATAATTAGAGATCATAATTCAATAAATTCTTGGATACATCCATATTTTAATGGAATTGAACTTTAATCCTACTCAAATAACACATTCAAAACCCACACACCCTAACAAAATGCTTCACTGAGTCTAAAATATTATGAATCTCCAGCCAACCAGCACTAGCATTTAAAAATAAGAAAAAAGAAGTAAAATAGAATCATTCTTGAAAGCCATAATAATTTTACTTAGTGCATGTAAACGGGCATTTTTTTTTTATTCTGTCATCCTCAGTAGTAAATTGCCAATTTAGTTTAGCAAAGGGGCAGTAATGCTAAATTTTTCTCCAGAAAATAATTGGGACTAAAGACCATACTTACGACTTCTATTCACTTTACTTCAATTGAAGACGCCTCGATGCTCAATATATGCATTGCAGATGCTACTTTGGATGGTTTGCAGGAAATATACCAGCATCCTAAGTGCTGCAAAATGCTACAGAGATACGTTTACATAGTGTTTGTTGCTGCTCTATCCACCCTAGTTAGGAAATAGAAGCAGCCTAGATGCCCATGAGCAGACAGACAATGATAAGGTGGTACATATACACAATGGAATGCTCCTGACCAGTAACGAAAAATGACATCTCAAATTTGAAGGAAAATGGATAGAATGGAATGATTTTATTAGGTGAATTTTATTAAGTGACCCAAACTCAGAAAGCCCCATTGTGCATAGTCTCTTTCCTGTGTGGATCCTGGTGTGTAAGGGTTATATTTAAAGGGAGGTGTGAGTCAAACTGGAAAAGCTATAACAGGCGAACATGTCAAATGTAACCAAACAGGAGGGGGAATACAAGGTGGAATGGGGCCTTGAGAAGCTGGTAGTGGAGAAATGTTTGAAGCAAAATGTGTTTGAAAATGATCTAATGATACCTAAGTTGTATCCTAAGTAAGATATTTTTTAATATAATAAGATTAAAAATAAGATACTACATAGTGCTTTAATGGATAGTGGATAATTTGCCACTTTTTTTCTCAAGAATATTACAAACTCATGGAAGCAAAGTACACCAAAATATATATTCTTAATAAATTTATATCCATGTTTATTGTGGTACTCACTACACAGATAGTCCATAAACTCCCATTTCATTCTCTGGTCATTATTTGACATACATTTTCCATAAAATTATCAACAACCTACTTTCTCCCAACCTAATTTATTCAACTTTTTCCATATTGTATACTTTCCTAGATTCCAACATATCTATACATACACACATACATCTATGCATATATATATTTATTTAGAAAGGATCTATTTATTACAGGTATAACGAGAACTTTGCTCATAATCATTTTTATATATTGTTGTACTCATCATTCTAGTTGCTGGACAGAAAGAACCCAAGCAAAAGCAGCTTGTGGAGGAATGGGTTTATTTGGCTTATAGACCCGAAGGGAGACTCCATCCTGGCAAGGAAAACAATGGCATTAGCAGAGGGTGAACATCACCTCCGCCACAGCACTGCAAACAATGGCGGGAAGGTGTGCCAAACACTGGCAAGGGGAAGCTGGGTATAACCCCATAAGCCCGCCCCCAACAACACAGCTCCAGCTGAGTTCTAATGCCTGAACTACCATCAGCTGGGAATCCATCACTCAGAACACATTCATTTGTTTGTAGGGGACACCTGGATCAAACCATGACACATATAACATTCCCAAAAGTACTAAGAATTTCCCCAAGACTTCCATAATGCCAGAAATCTATTAACACAGTTGGATAGAGAGATTAGGAATATCTGCTATATTACTTCAATCTTAAGGGAAAATCCACACTAATACCCTAAAATATTATCCCAATATACTTATTCTCGTCTTGACAAAGCAGCTGATACCACTTGAAACAGGAGGTTAAAGAACTGAGTGGAGACTTTGGTAGGATCCTGGAGCTATGTTAATGAATATTCTAATTCTGTTAAATTAAAGAAACCCTAGAAATATTATTTTAACTCTAGAAGCTCCTGATCATGACATGCTAGAAGTAAGAATCACATATATTTTCAAAACATAATAAAAACTGCCTATCTTTGAGTAGAATAAATGATCTCCTTAAAATCAACATACCATTAAAAATGTTACTGCATTTTAACATAAAATAATCCAGAGACTCCAGAACTTCTTATATACCTTGGTTTGTATTGAGTCATACATTAAAAGGGAAGCCAAAATAATTTTTAAAATGTAGACATGAACAACTGACTAAAATTTGAGATGCATAGTTGGGATAGGTATTCATATTTTCACATGAGAATTTCTAAAATATTAATTTTATAATTTATATTTTCACATGAGAATTTTTTCATTTTTAATATAGTTAGTATTGGGGTCCAAGGCAACTTCATATGGAGACCAAGAACCAGATCTCCAATGGGAAGTTCCCACTAACCAAAGGCCTACAGAAAGGCTACACTCTTTAAAATCTCACCAAATTAGCAATATTTGTCTCATTTAACCCAAATGATCTCACTCTCCATTGGAGATTCTGTTTGTACTTTTCAGAAAGCAAAGATAACTGTGGACAAGCCAATTCCACCAATAGGACCTCAGGTTACTGGAGACATCCAAGCAGGAGAGGAACCTCCCCAAATTCACCATCTAGAGCTCTAAAAAGACCTTTTAGGAAGTGGTGTGATTAGCAAAAGAGCTACCTCCATAGCAAGGCAGATATCCTACAGAAGAATAACGGAGATGGACATCAAGGATACCCAACATAGTCCAAAACACAAATCCGGAGACTCTTAAGAACTCAACAATTAAGCAGACTTAAAACTCACCCACCATGACTCAGGGAAATTGTAAGAGTCATGGTGGGGGAGACTTTTCAAAGACATTGCCCCCATCAACAACAACACACACACAAAAAAAAAAAAACAACAAAAACAAAAACCAAAAAACAGACTACAGCACATGCTATTCATAACCATCCATCCCATGGACCATTTCAGAAATCTCACTGAGGGGGATTGAGATCAGGGAGGAGGAAAATGGGGGTGGGTACCAACACAAGACTTGTTCATACTGTGTGACTAAATATTAACAAAAAGTGTTTCTTAAAATAATGGAATTTTTTCCATAAAAATTAAAATTAAAAAAAAATTCCATAAAAAAGTAATGGATTTTCCAAACATACTTATAATCTATTAAAGCAAACCAAAGTGAAATTCAATTGTCTAGCAGAAAAATTAAAACAAAACAAAACTAATTTCCAGTTCTGCCAGGCCAGGTGAAGTGACATCTTCTGGTTCCCTCTTCTGCCCCTGACTAACTGCCTGAAAGAAGCTGTGTTTTCTCCTGTCTGTCCTTCAACAGAGCCTTGAAGTAACTTTTATAACTATGAAGAGAACAATGAAAAACTATCTTTAGGATGATGATGGAAGAAATACTGGAATAATAAAAAGGATGGTTTACACAAAAGAAGACAAGAGGGAAGGTGATACATAAATAAAAATGGGCTGAAGGGTGACTCCATGGGAATAGGGCTTTCTGCACAAGCCTGAGACGTGAGTTCACACACCCAGAACCCACCTGAAGATTAAGCTTAGTCTTGTGAGCCTGTCTTCCCAGGGTTTGGGTGGTGGCAACAGAGAATCCCTGAGGCTAACTGGCTAGCTAGACTAGCCTATCAGTGAGCCCAGGGTTTAGTGAGAAACCCCTAATGAATATCATAGTAACTAATAAAGGGAGACAGCAGCCTTGACCTTGGGCCTACCCACACATGTGCAAACACATGCACATGTGTACCCATATAAACACATATGCATGCTCACCATAGACACACAATAACTAAATAAGTAAATACATTGCAAGACAGTTGATGTAAGCCTAAGAATCTGAGTAATTAATTCAGATTCATCTAGGACAAACATTTTAATTCAAGGGCAAAAACCATCATGTTGACTAAGAAGGTAACCATGTTTAGAGGAAACGACATTTACACATGGAGAGAGAGGAATTGAGAGTAAAATTGTTGGAAAGTTATGCTATGAAGACATGATTCAAACAAGAGAGAATGTAGCTTCACTGATACAGGAAAAAATAAGTTTTAACAAAAATATTAAGAGCGATTTCATATTAATTAAAATCAGTTTAATAGTAATATGAAAGAGTCCAAATTTATATTCATCTAATATCAGAGTTTTAAAGTATATCAACCTGGTTAATAAAGATAGAGGTTAAAAAGTCAAAAATTTTAATAGTCTGTAAAAGGGCAAAGGCATAGAAGATATGAAAAATGAGGAAGTAGCTTGACTTAATTGGCTCCAATTAATTTATAAGACATGATATTACACAATTACAGACTAGTTTTTCCTTTCCCAAGCTCACAGGGTATATTTGCAAAAGTAGCTCCCATTAGCAAAAGTGTGAACAAGCGAAAAAGGATTGAAGCCTTTCAGAGTACTTTCTAATGCATTAAAATTAAAGAGAAACAAATAAGGGAAAAAAAACACCTCCCTTTCACTCTGCTCACAAAGCAGCCAACATCCTCTACAGTACTGTTGTAGTTACGAAGTGGAAACTCCATAATTTTTGCCACTCGGAGATGTACACTGCATCTCTTTCCTGTGATGTGGGAGAAAAGGTTTGCCTTGAGAGGAAGCCATAATGAAACTTCCTCTTCCTCTGAAAACAGTAAGTCAATGTATCTAATTATGGATAATAAAGATATTTAAAACAAAACAAAAAAGAAGTAAAATTGCTTCATTATAACTGGGACAAAAATAAATAAATGAATGAATAAATAAACCCCTTTCTGATTGGGTGTTTTGTCCCAGTAATGAGAAGTAACTGCTACAGTTGGGAACCATGTATTCTGCACATAAACTGTGTAGGGAAATTGAGGCACACGGGACTCTAGCATGCTCGTACAAGGATTCCTTTATTCAGCAATGAGTGGAGTGGGCAGACTTCTCTCTGGTCTGAAGTCATGTCTCTGTGAAAAAGCTCTCAGGAGGCTCCTTAAAGACTGTAGATAAAGTTTTCCTGGCTCTGGGCCTCCTTAGGAGCCTGTCTATCAAGAGACAATAGTTGACCATATAAGTGTGGATTAGGCTCTCTGCAGAACTATGTTCAAAAGGGGCTTATCAGAGATAGGATCCTTCAAATATGTAAAACATTCTCCCAGGTGTTTAAAAACATTTCCCCAGGCTCAGATAGAGCTGGATCTTCCCTTCAAACTGTATAGGAGGTATTTGAGGTACAAACTGGAAGGAGCATTGTCGTAGTCAGCCACAAGCCACTAGGATGAATCTTCAAAACAGGCACAATCTGGGGGAGGAAAGTATTTATTGAAACTACAGACTGAAGGGAAGTTCCATTTACAGGTTCAAGCAGAGAGAAAAACTCATCACCTACACCACACACACAGAACAGGGAACAGGCAGGAGGGCCAAAGAGAATTTCTTCTCCTTATAGCCTTAGGATGGGGTCTTACAACCCTTCCCCAGACTTAATGGCTTCCTGAGTCTCTGGAATTTCCTTCCTGCACTGCCCACACACGAAAGGATGTTGACTTCCAGCTCCTTTGAGTTTCCTTACATCCTGCCCCCTACTGAGAGGCTGCCTTCCTGTGAACATCCTCAGAGACCTACCCAATATAATTAAAAAGATCAAGTTGACAACAAAACCTAATCATCACAAGCATTAAGATGCAGTCCAGTAATGGAACTGGAGGCTGGCTAACTCCAAATCCATCTGTCTATTTCCTCACCCAGTTTGTTTCTGTCTTTTGTTGTCTAGCTAGTCTGTTAGCTAGCAGAGAGCAGTGCTATGGCAGATATTACCTTCATTCTTGGACATGAACATGGGACAAGAGAAAGTTCCAAAGTGTGAACATGGTCAAAAGGAAGAGATGTGAAAAGAATTCTCACATAAACTTTGTGGGTGAGGATGGCTGACTGGACATCACCCATCCTGTGATAAGTGTCAGCAATAAGAAAGAGGCCATTTTGACTTGAAAATGGATCCTTCACTTCTGTTAGGATCAGCAATGAATATTCCCCTTTATCCTCCCAAACCCTGAACTCCAAATCCCACCATCCTAAGTAATAGGTGCTATGGTTACAATGTGAGAATTTTCTCCAAAGTTTAAGTTATAATCGAGTACCCATTTTGGGACATTAAGAAGACTTCAACTGGGCTGGAGAGATGGCTCAGTGATTAAAGCATTTGCCTCCAGTACTTAAGGCCCCTGGTTCAATTCCCCAGGACCCACATAAGCCAGACCCACAAGGTGGTGGCTCTGGTGCTCTCTCTCTCTCTCTCTCTCTCTCTCTCTCTCTGCTTGAAAAATGAATAAATAAAATATTTTTTTAAAAAGAAGACTTCAACTTAATCCAACCACAGTGCTTAGAGGGGAAGCCTTTGGGAAATGATTCTTATTTATGATGCCACAAGGAGGGAGGTGGCCTCCTAGAGGCTGCTGTCTTTACAAAGTCCTGAGGACACTGAGATGTACACTGCATCTCTTTCCTGTGATGTATGACACCTTTTCAGGTCCCTGAGAGCAAGAAGGCCATCCCTTAAAACCATGACTTGTGCCTTCAGGACCTTGGGCCAAAATTAGCCTTTGTTTTCTTGCCTGAACTGGGGCTTTGTGTTGTTAGTGGCAGAAAACAGCTCAGATAAGATGGGACATTGAATAGCTGAGAAAGGAACTCAATGGAATGGATCCCAGAGCTTGGCTTCCCTCCCTCGTGGTTCCTTAAAGCTAGACCTCCTGTCAGCTCCAAACTCCAACAATTTGTTACACTCACATCCTGCCTCCCAAGTTCTGTAAGTTTTATTAATACTAATAAAATATGCTTAAGTCTGCCCAATGTGCCTGTTGAAATTAATATGTGAGTTTCTCATGCAATATTTTTTTCTGTCCTGTAAATATCTTCATTCTCCTCCAGAGCTGTTTTATTCCTGGTTCTTCCACTCCCCCCTCCCTTCCTTCCTGGGAACTTGTCTCCTTGTCTTCTGCTTCTACTTCCTCTGATTTACTTCCTTTTGGGGACTGTCCCCTCATCAGCACGGAGTGATTGACAGTAATGTCTTCTTCTCACACTATAATTGCTGTGCCAGGCCAGCAGGCTGCACTGGTTTTCACTCTGATGAATGCACAAGACTTGCCGTGTGCTGACACACAGGATCGGGGTGACTCTCTCTCTCCATAGACACCCTCTCTCCTCACCTAAGAGAAACACACCAAACATTCACCAGAACACTCATTCACAGGGTCAAAGCCGTGTCTATTTCAACACTGCCTTAGATGGTTTTAGATAATTGTTTCATACCTATCATAAGATAATACCTAGTTTTTCCCAAGTTCTTTTCAATGAGCAAGAGACAGGCACCAATGTAAGTTTTCCTTCCAGACAAAGCAGCATCTCGGTCACCTTTATTATCTTTATTACCAAGGACACATCTTTGATTATAGATTTTCCCTTTGATACACCTCCTAACACATAAACATGCACGTGCAAACACTTAGCAGGTATGTAAAGGGACATAGTTTATAATAATTTATCTCTAATAATTCATGCCGAGTTTTTCTTTTGTCTAATGTCAGTAAACAACGAGTCCCGAGACAGATGCTTCCAAGTGAAGACATTCCCCTTGGAGCCTTCAAGAGTTGATATACAGAGATCTAACTAATATCATGTTAATTTATAGTCTGAACACTCAATGATACCATCTAAATTATAGATTGTCAGACTATATGTTTTAACCTCAAGGAAACTAATTGTGTCTAAATGTGCTATAAGAAGCTTGAACAGTACTTAAATATTTGCTAGTTTTGGCTGTCGAAAATAAGTATACGCTTTCAATTTATGTAACATATGGTAAGTGCTGTATGCTCTCCTTTATAGCTGCAAGGGATGTTGTAAAATTGACCAAGACTATCAAACAGACATTAGAAATACAGCAAGGAGGGCTCTGGATTGGACACACCATGCATCTCTCTTAAGGCCAAAGCTACAAGGTTAGGGAAATGAGCAGGATGCCCTCCTGAGGGGCCTTCCAGGTTTCAGTATATGAAAATATCTCTTCTGTAATGCCCCAAATAAGTTCACATTTAGCAGCATGGGCTTTGCAGGTTTCTTTAGCGGGGAGGTTTGCAGTCTTAAGATAAGAGGAGGGAATGCAAAACCCGTGGCAGAGGCTAATCTCAGGTTTCCAGAATTTAACAGGGAGGGATTTAGAGAGACTCACTGCCTTGGTAGCCATGAAAGGTCGCTCATCTTGCTCCGAACTAAACCAGTCTGGGCTTAAGTTAATCTTCCTAATAACATACGAAAGTCAGCCATGGGGTAAACTGAGAGTTGGTTCGAAGTCTCCCAGAAATTCTGCCTTAAATTGTGCTGACTTCTACATTTCTGCATGGCTGAATTTTAACCAAAAGTGTATTCTTGTCTGAAAGGATTTGCTTTTGGATAAATTATATTTAAGTGTCTATCTCATGCCATTGGGTTAGCCTTACCAGTTTTCTGGTGGGAGAAAAGTACAAGTTTTATTATTATTATTATTATTATTATTATTATTATTATTATTAATCTCTGTGTGTATGTGAGGCCGTTTAGGGTGACTGGGCCCTGAAAGCAAAAAGCAGGATGCCCTTGAACTTGCAGTCTCCCCTATGCTAGAACTGACTCTTTATCTCTCTGCCTGTTTTTCCAAAAACAACCTGAGCCCCTCCCCAGAGTGGGAGGGCTACTTTACTGGAATCCCAAACCTAATCCTGGAACTGTGGTTGGTCAGACCTAAACTTCCTGAGCCAGCCTAGCCCCGACCAATCAGCTGTCTCTCTGGCTCACCTGAGCCAGAGGACATAGTTACCTGAGGTCAATTACTCTTTCTTTCCATCCAATGGCTAGCCAGCACAGGCCCTCTGTATCAGCAGGTTCTGGTAAGCCCCGCCCCCTGGTGGGAGGGGCTTCTCTTACATGGCCTTCTTTCCATTCATTTCTGGAACTCTCTTTACTTTTTTCTCCTTCCTTCGCTTAATCGTCCCTTTTTCCTCTTGCCTTTTATCCTTCCCTTATTCCTCAGGTTTGAATGAAGTGTGACATTTGTGCAAAAGCCATTCATCATCTCAGTCATCAATTCTTTGGCCTATTAGAGACAAGAACTCAGGGTTCAGGGTTGGAGACACAACTCCCCCTGGTCCCTGATCTTACGGGCACACATATGCCACTGAATGTATGTGGAGGTCAGAGGACAAGCTCAGGATGGTCCTCTCATCTTGTTTGAGACAAGGTTTCTCTCACGGTTTACCACTGAGAAAGCCAGGCTTCCTGGCCCATGAGCTCTGGGATTCTCCTGACTTTGGCTCTCAGCACCTTAGGTACATCAGGGTTACAGATGGCCTGCTGTGGTGATTTGTATCAGACGTCCCTCCTGAACTTGTGATCTGAAAGCTTTGTCCCAAGCTGGAAATTTGGGATGTGGAGCCTGGTTGTAGGAGGTGTGTTGTTGGGGTGGGATCAGGGGTGTTCAAGCCAGCTCCCCCTTGCTAGAGTCTGGGTCAAGCTATTTTCCACCTGCTGTGACAGAGGTGACGTCCAGCTTCCGCTCAATGATGATGATGGTGGTGATAATACTAATAATGAAAACTTTTCTCCCCACAGCTGCTTTTGGTAGCATGTTTTATGCCAGCATTTTGGTGACTAAAGTACATGTCTCTGCATCCAGCTTCCAGCTTCCCGGGGCTGCTAGGAATCTGAATTGTGGTGGGCAGGCTTACACAGTGCTTGCTTTTAACCACTGAGCAAACGCTTCAGCCCCCAAATATGTTTTGTTTATGATATACAAATATGTATATACATGTTACACTATGCTAGATTATACATAATAATAGGTTTGATTGTCTTCACAATCGTGATCAACATTTTAAAAAATATTATTTCTTTATGATTTGAAAAAGAGACAGAGGGAAAGAGGCAGACAGAAAGAGAGTGAACATGAGCACATCTGGGCCTCCGGCTCCTGCAAATGAACACATGTGCCACTCGGTGCATCTGGATTTATGGGTACTAGGGAATCAGACCTGGAACATCAGGCTTTGCAAGCATGTGACTTTAACTGCTGGGCCATTTTCCCAGTCCCACAAGAGGTTTTTTTTTTAATATATACTATTTTTCTCACATAGATCTAGTTTTGTAAGGGTTTTTAACATGAGAACTTGGGGTTCCTTACCAATCTCAAGGCACCAACAAATGCGTTTCCTGGATCTTGTCTTATAAATCTAAAGCATTAGATTCATAGACCACCAGAAGGTAGGGTTTAGAGAGGTTATATTAGATAAGAGGAGAAAAGTATGAGGAAAAAGGGTCTATGTGGGAGAAGGGGTACCCCCTTCTTCATGGCTGAGATGAGGGGGGTTTACCAAAAGCCTGGAGGTTTAGAAATCTCTTCACTGGCCAGCCAAGAAGAGAAGAGAGCAATTGGCCTCCTCCCGGTGAGTATATCCTCTGGCTCAGGTGAGTCAGAGAGACAGCTGATTGGTCTGGGCTGTGACCAATCACAGTTCCAGGATTAGGTCTGAGTTCTAGTAAAGGGACCTCCCACTCTAGGGAGGGGCTCAGGCTGTTTTCCGAAAAACAGGTTAAGCCAGAGTCAAGTGGGCAGTGCAGACATAAGTCCAAGGGCACTCCTGCTCTTGATTTTCGGGGTCCAGTCACCCTAAATGTGCAGAAGAGCACAGTTAGAACTCAAAACTGGGTTTTCCATGACATCACGTGCCAATGTGGCTCAAAACAAAAACGGTTATTATCCATTAGATTTTACCATAAATGTGAGGAAAGAGAGAGTAGACACTCTGGACTCGAGCTCACCCAAAGGAACTCTTTATTCAGAGGTCGTGAGGGCACAGCACCCTGTGTCTGGGCTGGGCTGGCGTTCTGAGGGAGTTTTTCAGGACCTTTGGTGTGATTTGGGCAGAGAAGAGCAGGACACAGGGAACCGTTATTCAAAGTCAATGTCCTTCATAAGTGACATTGGTGAAGATGTCCCTGGGAGTGTTTATCCGGGACAGAGGGCGGCCTTAGGAATCTAATCAAGGACTAAGTGTCAGAGCCTTTCAAAGAGCCTTGTGGCCTGGACATGGAGGAAACAAGTGTTGTAGGCAGCTTCCCACGGTTCCTCAGGCTGGGAGCCATCGGACGGGTTATGAGAGTTCAGTCCTTCGGCGTATGTTTCTCTAGTAGAAAGATATGACAGAAAATGACTTCCAAAGTCAAGGTAAACCGTATTAGAGGCAAGAAACTTTGTAGCAGCTTTCCAGCTGAGATCATGAAATGCCTCTAAGTATTGGCATGTGATGAAAAATTGGATGTGGAAGAAAACCTGGTAAGAAGAAAAGCTGGGTAAATTGAGAAGGAGATCGATCAATGAGAGACTTCTACTCCCCAATCCCTACAAAATATTCAGTGGAGAATTTAAGAATATGGTCTATTTCTTTATTGAGATTTATTTGCACATCTGTCCTAGATACACTGTTAATTTAATCCATGTATACAATGTGCAATATCGAAGCCAGCATCATGGGCATTCCACCTTCTCATTTATTGGGGATCTCATAGTCTGGTCATTTTGAGAAATATCCTAGGTTATTTTAAGGCATAGTTACCACCTCTCGTGCTCTAGGAAAGTAAGAAGCAGTTCATGTTCTTGGAGATTTGACTGTTATGACATTACTTGCCATCCTTCCTCCCTGTCCCATTCCTGACTCCGCTTTCCATGGTTTCTGTTCTTCAACATGATCTACTTCCTAGCTTCAACAAAGGAGAGGGAATAGGGTTTTGTGTAGGATTAGGCTGGGTTAGATTATTTCATTTAAAATAATGAGTTCCAGGTCTATCTGTGTTACTGCTGGTATTTCATCCTTTCCTGTAGGTGGATAACTGTCCCAAATGTGTGCATTCCATTGTCTGTCATAACCATCTCTGAAAGGCATCTTGGTGTATTTCATAATTTAGTTGTTGTAAATAATGACGAAATAACCATGGGTAGGGTGCATAGTGTTTTTTTGAGTATAATAGTTTCATCTCTTGTGATGGATACTCTTATCAATGTGAGAGGATTTACAATCCCAATGGGGAAAAATACTTCTGGGTATGTCTGTAAGGAAGTTTCTAGATTAGCTTAATCTAGTGGGAAGACAGCCTAACTGTGTGTGAATGGAGTCCAGGACTCGATACAAAGGAAAAAATGATCTGAGGCAAACATTTCCCACTCTCTGCCTCCTAAGGGTGTACTGAATGTGACCACTGCCTGTAGATATCCTTCCCTGTCATGATGGGCCATACCCTCCAAGTCTGAGCCAAAACAACTCCTTTCCTCCTTAATTGCATTTCTTAGGTATTTCGCTGAAGCAATGAGCAAAGGAACCAATACATTTCTTTCACTTAAATATGTATCCAGTTGTAGAATTGCTAAATGACATAGTAATTCATTTTTTCAAGGTTTTTAAGTATGTCCATGTGTTTTTACATAATGATTGTGAACTGAAGTTTCTGTCAATGGTGTCTGAGAGGTCATGTCTCTCCATAGCCTGGTCAGCATTTATCATCGTCTCTTCCGGCTAGCTGGGTGAGACGGTGTCTCACTGTGGCTTGATTACTGAGTTTGATTGGTTCATGTACTTGTTGGCCATTTATCCTTTCTTGAAAAAAGAACAGTTTAGTTCTTTAATCCATTTTATAACTGAACTACCATTTTTTTCATGTTCATCATTTTAATATATCCCAGATGAATAGCTTGAACATAATTTCTGCCATGTAGGCTATCTCTTGAGTCTATTGGCCATTTTCCCACTTCCTATCCCGTGCAAGAAGCTTCTTGGTATAATATCATAGATTAAAATTTGTTTGGTTTCTTTTTTGCTGTCTGTGTCTTTCCAGTCCTTTCTAAGACATCACTGTATGCACACCAATGGAAATGTTTCTTCTGTTCTCTTATAGTGACTTTGTTATCAGTGGTTCTTAGGAGTTCCCAGGTGCCTAAAGTCACTTTAGTAAGAGCAAAGCGAGTGTAAAGGTCTGAATACAGAGCCAAAGGGAGGACTCGTATGGAGACTCATTAAGGGCCCCAGGAAGTTTGAAGCCTTCTCTTTGTATGACTTTTAAGGGAGGATGGATCTGTGGCCTGTGGCATCGACTAGGTGGTCGTGGTTTGACTGACAAGCTTGGATTACATAACATTTCCTGACCCCAGAATGTAAGAGCCATGGTATGGGAGAATATCCAGAGACATGGCCCCCCTCAACAACAATACACAAAGAGGGAGGAAAAAAAAGAAAGAAAGAAAACCTGGCTCCCTCTGGTGCAGTCCATACCCCATAACCTGTGGACAGATCCAGTATGTGCATGGAGGAGGGACCCCAGTGAGTAGGGGGCAGAGAGGAGGGAAACGGGGACACCTTCAGCAAGAGTTGCTCATACAATGTATATACCTACTCATAATAAAGATATTAATTTTAAAAAGGAATACATTCATTTATAAATGTAGAGAACCATCAGTTAAGCCATTTACCAACTGTTAAATTCACCTGTAGATGTGGATAAGATCATAGCAGCACAGTGGATATGAGATTTAACTGAGCTATGAATTAACCAGAGCACCAAGCATTCTCCCATCTATTCTGTAATTCAGTAAGTTTTTTTTTCCTGCCATGCGTTTGATCAAACATCTTGACCATTCTAAAGCAAATGCAGCTTGGATCTCCTTATTGATATCAGAACAGATTTTAATCAACACTAGAGGGTTTGATTGTTTCTGAAGTTTCCAGGTGGAAGGAAAGCTTGCGATCTTTAAAGGGACATAAGTGCTCTTGATGTCGTCTTCGATTCTAAGGGAATTTAATTTAAGGGGTTAATGTAACAAAGGACTGGTGAGTCATGCACTGAAGTAGTGATGGTCCTTTGAGAGGAGAACAAGAATGTTGGTCTCCTTAAAGCCCTGAAGTGATGATGAGAGGCACAAGGGTCCTTACATGTCATTAATGTGAAAAGAAAAGTACGATGGAGCTGGATTTGTGATGTCCTTACTGTGACAAGTTTATAGCCTCTTCCAGATTAATACACCGCTGCTAAATGTGCTTCTTTGCCTACACATCGAGGCTTCACAAATGGAGCAGCTGGTTTTTGATTTAATCTGTGCAAATATCTTCTGGTGCCCCATGTCTACCCATTAGCTTTTCACTGAATCATGCAATTAGATTATTTTTTTCCTTCCCTGTGAAACTGTAGGCTGTACTGTTTGTTAGTTCTTTTTTCTCTCCCACTTTTTGAAAAGCAAATTAAATTAATTTTTACATATATGTCTACATTCTCCAAATGGTTATCTTAAAAAAGCCTATCCAGCGGATTGGGGAGGGGAGGACAGCGGGGAATTGGGGATAACAACTCATTGTTTGCCCACTAAATATTGTAACTCATTGGGGGGCGGAGCAAGATGGTGACCGAGTAACAACTTCGCCAGGACTCTCCTAAAGGTTTGACCCCCACAACTGCTATCCAGGCTTTGGACACCAGCCGAACCCGAGTTCGAACTCTCCCTCCCTCTCTGCTCCCCTGTGGAGCAGAGGGCCGAGCCCTCCCGCCCCGGCTGGCTCCCGCCGCCATTATCCCCCGGGGCTGATTCCAGACTCTCCGCGTGGCTGGGGTTACATTGCAGGACTGAGACCCGGGCAACCCGCTAGTCCTCGGAGGCGGTCTTCCCCACCTTCTGAGAGGGGAAAGAGTGTTTCTCCACGGAGGTTTGGGGTCTGTCCGCAATACAGGCCCAAGGTTGAGGCGGTCGCTCCCCAGCTCCAAAGCCGCCGCGGGTTCCCGCCGGCTCTCCCCTCAGCAGGGGAGCACGGAGCAGACTGCTCTTAGTGCACCCAGGGCGCAAGCCACTGTCCCCTCACCCAGGTTCGGATCCCTGGCGCCGGTGTAGAGGATTTTCCGCGGGTGCCACCAATCCTCAGAGGCGGTCTTCCCCACCTTCTGAGAGGGGAAAGAGTGTTTCTCCACGGAGGTTTGGGGTCTGTCCGCAATACAGGCCCAAGGTTGGGGCCGCCGCTCCCCAGTTCCAAAGCCACCGCGGGTTCCCGCCGGCTCTCCCCTCAGCAGGGGAGCACGGAGCAGACTGCTCTTAGTGCACCCAGGGCGCAAGCCACTGTCCCCTCACCCAGGTTCGGATCCCTGGCGCCGGTGTAGAGGATTTTCCGCGGGTGCCACCAATCTTCAGAGGCGGTCTTCCCCACCTTCTGAGAGGGGAAAGAGTGTTTCTCCACGGAGGTTTGGGGTCTGTCCGCAATACAGGCCCAAGGTTGGGGCCGCCGCTCCCCAGTTCCAAAGCCGCCGCGGGTTTCCGCCGGCTCTCCCCTCAGCAGGGGAGCACGGAGCAGGCTGCTCTTAGTGCACCCAGGGCGCAAGCCCCTGTCCCCTCGCCCAGGTTCGGATCCCTGGCGCCGGTGTAGAGGATTCTCCGCGGGTGCCGCCAGTCCTCAGAGGCGGTCTTCCCCACCTTCTGAGAGGGGAAAGAGTGTTTCTCCACGGAGGTTTGGGGTCTGTCTGCAATACAGGCCCAAGTGTGGGGCCGGCCAGCCTCTCACCAGCTTCGGGACCACTGACCCTCA
>PVHP010005820.1:0-63359 GCA_004024765.1 Zapus hudsonius
GAGAGAGAGAGAGAGAGAGAGAGAGAGAGAGAGCATCAGAGCCACCACCTTGTGGGTCTGGCTTATGTGGGTCCTAGGGAATTGAACCTGGGGCCTTAGGCACTGGAGGCAAGTGCCTTAACCTCTGAGCCATCTCACCAGCCCCTCAGCTAACTTTTTAATGTTTGTTGGTTTATTATAAAAGATATGATAGGGGCTGGAGAAATGGCTCAGTAGTTAAGACACTTGCCTGCAAAGCCCAACAACCTGGGTTAGTTTCCCCAGTACCCACATAAAGCTAGATGCACAAAGTGACACCTACATCAGGTTTGTTTGCAGTGGCTGGAGCCCCTGGTACACCCATATTTTCTCTCTTTCTCTGTGTCTGTATCTCTCTGCTTGCAAATAAATAAATAATTTTTTTAAGATATGATAAAGATACCAGAAAAAGATACATGTAAACAGCCAGATGAAGAGATGAATAGAGAAAGTTACAATAGGGTGGGAGGGTATAGCACTTCTGTGCCCTCTCTTGGTGCTTCAGCCTCCAGAACTTCCATATGTTCTGCAGTCTGTAAGCTCTTCAAATCCTGTGGGTCAAGAATTTCTATACAGCTTGATCTTTAGCCCACCTTTCCTGGAAGTTAGTGAGTGGAGCTGACTAATCATCTAATCATTTTGTGTTTCTGGTGACTGGCTCTATTCTGAGGCAACAATATTCTGAGGGGCTTTACCCTAAGTCACCTCAATGGCATTCTCAAAAGGATAAAATTATAGCAAAGGTACTTTCCTTTGGAGCTGGAATCTTCATTATGTAGCCCTGGCACTTCAAGGCCTGAATTTATTGGAGTTCACATAATTCAGCTATAAGGTCATAACAAGGCCTAGGCAACAAAAAAGTTCCTCTAGCTTATCTATACAGCTGACCCCTACCAATCCTTTAATGAGACATCCACAAGCCACCCTGCCTCCACCAGTCCTCTTGCCGCTTATGCCCCTATCTCTCCTTTTTCTTCTAAGAAAAAAAAAAGCAACCTTCTTCAACATAATAAACAAGCTGTTCACTGCAACTGCCTCCTGAGAGTTCTTCCTCTCCTTGGCTCACCATTGTCCCAAGACTCTGTCCACACAGCTCCGTGGATAAACAGGGAGTTGATGTGCACAGCAACTCCCTAAGTAATCCACGAACCCACAAGTACCTTTAACCACTGAACCATCTCTCCAGCCCTAATGTCCACCTTTTCTGAAATAAGGTCTCTGATTGTCCCAGAGTACACCAATTAGGTAAGACTGGTTGGCCAATGAGTTCCAAGGATCTGCTTGTCTACACTTCCCCATATACTAGATTTCAAGTGCATACCACAATGCTCAACATGTTTATATGGATCCTGGTGACCAAACTTAGGTAGTCAGGCTTGCAAGGCATCTATTTTACTGACTGCTATTTCTCCAGTGCCCCATGATTTTTCTTTTAACAGCATAAACTCAAGTGTGATTAAAAATACTAGAAACAGCTGGGTGTGGCACTTGCCTTTAATCTCAGCACTCAGGAAACTGGGGTAGGAGGATTACCATGAGTTTGAGGCCAGCCTAGGCTACAGAGTGAGTTTCCTTAAAAAAAAAATTCCTGGAAGGAAATTCCAGGACCCAAATATATAAAATATTTGTCCAAGACCCAAATATATAAAAATATGTGCTCCTGGGGCTAGGGAAATGGCTCAGCAGTTAAATGCACTTGCTTGCACAGTGCACTGGTCCGAATTCAATTTCCCAGTACCCACAAAAAGCCAAACAGAAAGTGGCACATGTGTTCATTTGCAGCAGCAAGAGGCCCTGGTGTGCCAATCACACACACATGTACAAAAAAAAAAAGTGCTTCTATTATTCCTCTCACTGAGGAAATTACAAGGTATATAGGAACTGGGAAACAAGGTCCAACATTTCATATTATATCACAGTCTATTCAGCCTGAAATACTTACTTTTTGTTCCCTTACAGAAAATATTTGCAGATCTCTGTTTTAAATCTTACCTGTAACTTTTAGCAACTTTTCTGTGAGTTACTTACCTTGTTTATTTTCCAGTCCATAATATGACCATATTCCTAGCAGGCTTTGGTTTTACCTTTCCCCACATCTTTATCATCAGTCAGCTTTTGACTCTGAAGTGTTTAAGTGAATGGATGTAGAAAAAAGAAACAACTTCAGTTCTTAACTAATGAAATAATTTTTTTTTTCAAATCAGAAAACAACAGCTATGAGTTACAATTTTAAGGGGGAACCAAAGAGGCTTTTCAACTTAAAAAAAAAGATAGTTTGTAGGCACTTACAAATAAATGAATCAAATAACAATACAGGTTACCCTATTTATTCAAGGAAAATTTATATAAGAAATCCTTTTGGGAAGGTGGTGATCAGTGTTTCTTTAATCTCTTCAAATCTCAGATCAAAGCATAATTAGATATAATTAAAAAAAACTCTAACCCTGTGGATAATATTTACAATAAAACCAGGTAAAAGGTAACCCCACTAACCTTCAAATATAAGAAAGAATGGACAAACCCCTCATAGTCATAAGACTTACATGGTGTCAACATTTGTTGTTTTTTTTATTTTTATTTTTTTTATTGTCCATAATGAGTTACATTATTTAGTGGGCAAACCATGTGTTGTTATCCCGAATTCCCCGCTTCCCTCAACATTTGTTTTAAAACCTTAGTCTATAGCCCTTGGTAAAGTTAGTAATGGGTGAGATTTAAATATCATCCTAAATTTCCTATGTCAGACGTGAAAGAAAGGGCAATAACTTCATTTATATCCTAGCTGTCAGTATTGGAAGGAGAAAAGAAAGTAGCTGGAATATGGCCGTAGTTGGTAGGCAGTGCTTCTTGCCCACCCGGAGACTTTTGTTTGTGGTGTAGGGCTTGAGACCTGGAGTCAAGTTCTGGTCTATTCTCATTGTGTACGACATCAGGCACTTAGATCATTTCCTCACCACCACACAAGGTCATAGCCTGTTCTGGGGATCAGATGAGAATAATGGTAATGAAAGTATTGTAATACTGCTATAAAGTATAACGAAGTTTGAAGCTAGTTTAGAGGTTAAAAGTCAAGCAAGAGGGCTGGGAGTGATAGTGGTTAAGGTGCATGCTTTCAAAGCCTAATGACCCAGGTTCAATTCCCTAGCCAAATGCACAGTGGTGCATGCATCTGGAGTTTGTTTACAGTGGCTTGGAGGCCTTGGTATATCCATTCTCTCTGTGTGTATCTTTATCTCTCTCCGCTTGCAAATAAGTAAATAATGTATTTCTTTAAAAATCAAGCAAGAAATGAGTAATAGATTTGTTTTCTTCATTTTCAGGAAACCAGAAAACAGCAAAGCCAGCACCAGCCACCACAGGCACTTCCACAGTGCTGGTCGCAACAGCAGTCCATGCATATCGCTAGTAAGTAGCTGAGAAGGAAAGCTCTCTGGAATTTGGTGGCAGGGAAAGAAGGAGCATAGCTCAGCTCCTGTCTTCTCTGAAAGCCTGTGTTCATTGCAGATGGTTACTGAGCCCTTCTACAGACAAAACATCAGTAACATTTTAGCCTTTCAGCTAGAGATTTCTCCTGTAAAACTTGCACAGCCATTATCTTGTCTACTCTCTTAAGTCCTTGTACCTGCAAGAGCTGCCTTTTTAAGTTCTCAAGGAAAGCTACTCATGATAGATCACAAATAATAGACATTTAAGTATGAGAGCTTTAGATTAAAAAGTTTACCTCTGTCTTTTTCTACAAAGTGACTAGTCATTCCAGAAAACAAAGGCTGCTTCTGCATAGAGGATATTAATACCTGTTGTTTTCTTGCTTCAATAGTGTAAATGGTCAATATGCAAAGCAGGGCAAATTTGGTGCTGCAGTCCTGGGGAACCACACGGCCAGAGAGGTGAGAAGCCCCATATCTGATGCATATACAGGTGTCCCAAATTTACCAGGGATCTGCTTTTTAAATCTGACCTTAGCCATGCATGATGGTGCATGCTTTTAATCCCAGCACTTAGGAGGCTGAGGTAGGAGGATCACTGTGAGTTCATCTGGGCTACAATGAAACCCTGCCTCAAAAAAAAAAAGTAAAATGAAATAAAAATAAGCCTGGGCTTGTTGAGCGTCTTCTGTGTCAGAGAATTAGAACAACTGTTAATGTTTACTGTGAGTGTGGTCTCACCTTGCTTGTCATTATGCATTAAAACAAATCCAGTCACTTAAAATGTTTACTTGAGGCATTTCCTTTGTGATAGGATCCTAGGGTAAGAACTGGTAGAGCTTTAGAGTAAACTGTTCTCCATGGGCACCCTTTTGTTGAATAGTTAGTGAACGTTTATTGTTCTGCTTAGTGTATTATGTCTTTATGCTTGTGGTTTTGTTTTTCGAGGTAGGGTCTTACTCTAGTCTAGGCTGACCTGGAATTCACTATGTAGTCTCAGGGTGGCCTTGAACTCACGGCAATCCTCCTACCTCTGCCTCCCGAGTGCTGGGATTAAAGGCGTGCGTCACCACGCCCAGCTTATACTTGTGTTAATGACCTGTGTTTATCCTTTGGAAGTTTGAAAACAAGATTGAGCAGTTGATCACAGTATACTAGTTCAGATCAAAAAGTACACACATGTGACTCAAAAAATCTGAGAATGAGTCCTTGAGTGGGTTGTATCCAGCTTCAAATTCTGTTCCAGAACATTTTGAACATCGCTGACATAAACATAAGATATTCTGGCTTTTCAGAGGTCCAGAGAACATGGAGCCTGTCTGCTTCTGGTAGACTGTCCTCACAGAGATACGATTAGTTTCCCGTGGTAATTAATAAAATGGACAACACTCTTGAAAACAACCAAAAAACTTAGCTATGGAAAATTTGAAACACATGTTAAAAAATGTAACTTGAATAGTAGACACACATTCATTACTAAGCTTTAACAATTATTTTATCTATGACCCCACACTTTCCTCATTTTTCTACTCAGATTATTTTGAGCAAATATCCAACATACAATTTTATCTGTAAATATTTTATATACAACTCTAAAAATTTTTTCTCTTTTTAAACAAAATTATTCATATGTGTGTGTTCATATCTGTGTGTGTACACCAGGGGTTCTTGCTAATGCAAATGAATGCCCATCTGGCTTCACATGGGTGGTGGGATTGAACATGGACTGGCAGATTTTGCAAGCAAACACTTTTAACTGTTGAGCCATCTCCTTAGCCTCTCTAATAAATATTTCAAAACCAAACTATCATGCTGTTATCACACCTCAAAAAGCAAACAATTGTATCTTAATCTCCATCACTGCCGGTTAGCTTTCTGATTTCTCCACTCTGTTATTTTCTTTTTATAATCTATTTGAATCAACATCTAGGAGGGGTTATACATTACAGTTAGTTGCCATGTCCCTTAACTCTTTTGTTCTTCCATCAGGAAGCAAATGATGTCTGGTTGTCTTTTGTTCCATTAGCAGCTACTGATGGTTATGACCTAGACCTCTTAATTTATTGAGGGTTACCATTTGGGTTTTATTGACAGCTTCCCTAAGTATAGGCAGTAAACCATGATAATTCTCGCCCACCACCCCTGTTTTCCATGATGGACAGGTCTTTCAGAACTGAGGACTTCTAGGCTGCTTCTTCTAGGCTTTCAGTCAAAGTCCTGGGAAGATCATACCTAAGAATCCGGGCAGCTGAGAAGTACACTCACTCCTCTTCATAAGTGTCTAGTCCTCCCCTGACAGCCTAGTCTGGGATTGAACTGAGGTGATCAGCCTCTCACTTTGTCTAAATGAAAAGGTGATAGGGTGCATTCTTTCATGTGCTGGGTTCCATCCCCAGCACTGCAAAAAGAAAAATGAAGAAAATAATCTGATGTTTAGTGAACCGGCCGTGGCTTCTGTGTCTGGGTTACTGCTTCGCTTTGTACCTTTGTGTTACGGAGACAGCTTCTTTCTTTAAGTCTTCCAAACCAACCTCTGTGGGCTTCAGACTTTTCTTCTGTAGCTTTCTTACCTTCATATTTAGACTCTTGCTCTGAAATAGGCTTTTGGCTAGCTTGATCTTCCAGACCACTGAAATATTCTCCACAGCAGCAACAAGGCCATTTGACTTCATCACTGTGTGAGCAGTCACTGGAATAGCACTTCTAATTTTCTTTAAGAACTTTTCCAAACAAGGCATGGTTATACATGCCAATAATCACAGTTACTCCAGAGTCTGAGGTAGGAGGATGACTTGAGCTTATGAGTTGGAGACCAGCCTGGTCAACACAGCAAGAACCAAGCAAGAAAGAAGTTGGGTGTGGTGACACACACCTTTAACATCAGCACTCAGGAGGCAGAGGTAGGAGGATCACTGTGAGTTCAAGGCCAGCCTAGGACTACAGAGTGAGTTCCAGGTCAGCCTTGGCTAGAGTGAGATGCTACCCCTGCCCCCCAAAGAAAAGAAAGGAAAAAGAGGGAAAGAAGAGGAGAGGAGACTATTATGGTTTTAATGTGCATTAAGTTCAGTTTTTTTTGTTTGTTTGTTTTTTGTGGTTCTGGGGATTGAACACATGCTCATTCTTACCCATACTAAAACACATGCTCTAACTCTGAGCAAGATATATATTTTCTACCCCCCCATCTAGAATTCTATATCAAGAAAAATGCCCTTAAAAATAGAGGCAATATATTTTCAGACAAATAAAAGCTGAGAGAATCTATTACCAGCAGATTCATACATAGGAAGCATTAAAGAAAATTCATTAGGTTGAAGGAAATGTATGTCTACAACTTCCAGAAGGTTTGGAGAAAGTTCATCAAAGTGCTCCTCATATAGCCTCTAACTGGACACAAGTTGAATGTCCGTAAGCAGGAACATGGACAAATAGATTGTGTATATTCACATAATAGAATGCATGACACTAGAAGGGAACCAAGTACTGGTAAATGAAGTAATCTTAACTGCATTGTAAGTCGAAAATCAAGACAATACAATCTCATTAATTTAGTGAAATTAATTAGTGATAGAAGTCACCTCAGGCTAGGTATAATTATTGATAGGCAGGGACATGCAGGAGTTTTGTAGGATGTGGGAAATACTGGTTTTCTCACTCTGGTTTGGTGGCCACATAAACACATATATGTGAAAATTTAGTTTTGCATTTAAGATTTGTGTGATTCACTATTTTCCCTCAAATTGAAAAGGTTTTTGCCTGTTTTTTGAGATAGGGTTTCACTCTACCTGCATGTAGCATGGCTACTATGCTGGGCTGGAACTCACTATGTAGGCCAGCATGGCCTCAAATTCGTTGGCAATGCTCCCAAGTGCAAGGGTGATAGGCAGGCACCACCATGCATGGTTTGTATTTTCTTTTAAGTACTAAGTCACTATTTCATAGTCATCCCTCTTGTGAATTAAAGATGCTACGAGTTACAGTTAAAAATATGGCCAGAATGAGAAAAGACAACATGGTAGTAAAATTGTTAGAATTCAAAATCTAAACTTTTAAGAGATAAACAGAGGTTTGAGAGTTAAGGCTATTTGGAGCACAGCCTATGTCTTAGAGCTGTTTTCTGTGTATTTTAATGTCTGTTTTCTTTTTCTGCCCATTTGTACAGTACAGGATTCTTCTTTATATCAGTCAGCAGCAGCCAGTTACTGTTGCTAAGATTCATTTGAACTTTGAGCTAATGGTAAGATTTCCCCTTATTGGAATCACTTGCCCTTTGGGTTAGGTTTGTGGGTAGATGGGCCCAAATATACACTGTAGAAATGAGACCCCCGTTCAGTTCAGTCCTGGGCATCAGTAAACAGAGCCCTTTAGAAAGGTCTTTTGGTTGCCTTTTGGGAATGTGGGCTAAGTGTGGAGGTGTACGGGAAGATCCTGAACCTCTCTTGAGTCCACCTCTGGACTTCTCTGAGCTGAGGCTGTCAGATTTGCCCACTCTGCTGCTCATGATTGAATTACCCAACATGTTTTCCTTTGCCAGGTTCGGCCCAATAACTACAGCACCTTTTATGATGACCAGAGACAAAACTGGTCCATCATGTTTGAGTCAGAGAAGGCTGCTGTGGAATTCCATAAGCAGGTGATATCTTTTATTCATTCCTCTGCAAAGGCAAAACACTTATTTGAGGTCTCCTTTAATTTTAAGAAATAATATGGCAAATCCACAACTGCTATATTTGGTTAGTGACAAGGATAAAAATCCCACTAAATTTGTTACTTTAACATTGTATTTCAGGACAGTAGTAGAAATATTTATTGAAATTGCCTAATGAGATATTTAAAGGGAAAATGGCTATAAGCTTACCTGATTAAAGTATCCTTTTGTTACATAACTTTCTTAAGGAATAAATGAGACCTTTTTAAGATAGTGTAGCATGGGACTGGGAAGGTGGCTCAGCAGTTAATGGTGCTTGCTTATAAAGCTTGCTAGTCTGGGTTCAATTCCCCAATCACCCACATTAAGCCAGACGGGCATTCATTTGCAGTGGTAAGAGACCCTGGTGTGTCCCTACATGCACACACAGAAATATATAAGTAATTTTTAAAAATATATTTTATTTATTTATTTATTTAATTGAAAGAGGGAAAGGGGAAGAGAGAGAGTATAAGAGTGTGTGTTGGGCTGGAGAGATGGCTCAGTGGTTAAGGCACTTGCCTCCAGTGCCTAAGGCCCTGGGTTCAATTCCCCAGGACCCACATAAGCCAGTCCCACAAGGTGGTGGCCCTGGTCTCTCTCTCTCTCTCTCTCTCTCTCTCTCTCTGTATCTCTCTGATTGAAAATGAATAAATAAAATATTTTTTTAAAAAAAGAGTGTGTGTATGGCCACACCAGGCTACCAGGCTTCCTTGCCACTGCAAATTCTAGATGTATGTACCACTTTGTACATCTGGCTTTACATGGGTACTGGGGAATTCTACCCTGGCTATCAGGCTTTACAAATAAGTGGTTTTAACTACTGAGCCATCTCTCTAGCCCTAATTAAAAAAAAAAAAAGTAAAATATACTGTTGCACAGGATAAGCTAGTGAGACAGACACCAATGATTTTCGACACAACATAAAACAGTAGTACAGGGCTGGAGAGATGGCTCAGCGGTTAAGGCACTTGCCTCCAGTGCCTAAGGCCCCGGTTCAATTCCCCAGGACCCACATAAACCAGACCTACAAGGTGGTGGCCCTGGTGCATATTCTCTCTCTCTCTCTCTCTCTCTCTCTCTCTCTCTCTCTGCTTGAAAATGAATAAATAAAATATTTAAAAAAAAACAGTAGTACAGAGACCCCTATGTTTTCAACAATAAAGCAGCCTTGATACTCACCTACCACGACTCAGGGAACCGAGTGGAAGAGAGGGCGGAAAGATTGTGAAAGCCTTGGGGGAGAATATCCAGAGACATGGCCCCCCTTAGTAGCAACATACTAGGGCCAGGAGAACCAGGCTTACTCTTAGGCTATCCATGGTTCCCTGCCCCAAGGACTGATCCAGACTGCCCACGGAGGAGGATATCCAGCTGATTGGGGTTGGGGAAGAGGGGCATTGGGGAACTGGAGATAACAACTCATTGTTTGCCCATTAAATATTGTAACTTATTATGGACAATAAAAAATAAAATAAAAAAAAGCAAAAACAAAAAAATACTGTTGCAAAAGAAATGTTTAAGTTTTCACATATTTAGTATAGAAATTGTAGAAACACATTAAAACTTATTTATAGCCTTACCATCTAAAGTAACCCTGTTATTCACTTGCCTGCAAAACCTAATGACCCAGGTTTGATTCTCCTGTACCCATGTAAAGCCAGATGCACAGTGGCACATACAACTAGAGTACATTTGCAACAGCTGGAGGATGTGGTGCACCTATTTTCTTTCTCTTGTCTGTCTTTCTCTACTTGTGAATAAATTAATTAAAAAAATAAAAATAGGGCTGTAGAGGTGGCTCAGCGGTTAAGGTGTTTGCCTGCAAAACCTAAGGCCCCTGGTTCGATTCCCCAGTACCCACACAAAGTCAGATGCACAAAGTGGTACATATATCTGAAGTTCATTTGCAATGGCTAGTGGCCCTGGTGCACCCATTTTCTCTGTCTCCTTTCTCTCTATCTCTCCTTGCTTGCAAATAAATAAATAAATAATTTTAAAAATAAAGTAACCTTTACTAACATGCTATAGTAATTTTCTCTATGCATAATAAATGTATGTATACTCCTTTGAAAATTCAATATTTTGTTTATTTTATTTCATGAGAAATTATCTGGAAACAATTTTGAAGGTTGTAATATGGACATTGTCTGTAGTATACTTGTTCCTCCAGAATTGAAACCTTGTTGGTTGTAGGAGGTGGTGAGTGCATGAGGGCAGAGCCCCTGTATATTTATTATTAGTTCCCAGGTGCATTGCTAAGCACTCTGTTTGTGTTTAGCCTATTTAATTTTCATAATCACTCTATTAGATTTGCAAAGCTCTTTTCTTCATTAGTTAGTGGGCACTGATGGGCCATTTGACTAAGGTCAGAGTTAAGAACTGGTAGTACCTGGATCTGTACCCAGATCATTCTTTCTAATGCCAGAGCTATATTCTTTGCACCTTGATTCCTAGCAAGATTACAAAGTTTGAAATGCTTCACTTCTAAACCTTTAATCTGTTTGTTAGTGGATAGAGATATTTGGGATTGAGTATTAACAACAATGGAATGAGCACTTACTGAGTTAAACCAAACCTATGCTGCTTGTTTTGTCTTTCAGGTATGCGTTGCCAAGTACAACAGTGTTTCTTCCTTGGAAGCAGTGCTCTCTCAGGACCTCATTGTGGCAGAGGGTCCTGCGGTAGAAGTTGGAGATTCTTTAGAAGTAGCCTATACTGGCTGGCTTCTTCAGAATAATGTGCTGGGCAAGGTAAGAAAATGTTATCTGCAAACACTTTTATAATTTAAGTGGTGTGTCAGTTACTTTCTTGTGGCTGGGACAAAATACCTGCCCAGAAGCAGCATATGGAAGGAAAAGCTTTTATTTCAGTTTACAGTTTCGAGAGGAAGTTCATCATGGTGGGCAAAGCATGGCAAGAGCAAGAAACCAATGTCAAAAAAAAAAAAAAGAAACCAATGTCATACTGTCACATCAACAGGGGAGGAGTAGAGAGCTGTCTCTTTTTCATATAGTCCAGGAGCCCAGCTCATGGGATGGTGCCACTGCAGTTAGGGTGGGTCCTCCTACCTCAGTGAATCTAATCTAGAATACACATGACCAGAGATTAAGTTCTATCATGATTCTAAATTCTGGCTAGTTGACAACCAGATTGATTAACAGCATGAATGCTGTTCACATGGAGGACATTGTCACTGTGAATCATTGCTGTTGGTAAGTAGAAATCATTTGAGAAGCTTGCATTTGTCACTACACCTGTTTTGGGGTATGCTTATGATGAGCAACTGTGTAAAACCTGCTCAGTACCGCTCTCTTGCTTTTGCTTAAGGCAAGTGGAAACCAGTTTCCCAAGTGCTATTCATGTGTATGTCTTGCCATGCCAGCTTTAAACTTAAATATATTCTTACGAGATTAGGTCTTAACTTTTTATTTTATTTTTTAAAAATGTGTGTGTGTGTGTGTGTGTGTGCGCGCGCGCGCGCGGCACGCGCACATGTATGCATACCAGGGGTCTCTTGCTGCTGCAAATGAACATTTACTTGGCTTTACATTGAGTGGTTGGGGAATTGAACATGGACCAACAGGCTTTGCAACCGAGCACCTTTAACCTCTGAGTCATCTTCCTAGTTCCATTATAATAACTTTTAGCCATAATATGAACCCATCTTTCCAGGTTCCTTGGGAACTATGTTCTCATTATACCTAACATTACATTTTATGTTTAAGAAGTACTGAGCTAATAAGCTGAGCATCATAATGATTATCATTGTTTTTGAAATTATCTGACCTCAGTTACTTTATTATATTGCAGGTTTTTGACTCTACTGCTAATAAAGATAAGCCATTTCGCCTGAAATTAGGATCAGGAAAAGTTGTCAAGGTAATGGCCTGTTTTGGGATCTAGATTAAATTTTGTAGCATTTCTAATCTGTATCTTCCAAGGTCTGGAAAATACTTGGTTGGAAAAGTAGGAGGTCAGTGGTGTTTTACATTAACTGCATTGGGATATATTTATGTATAAGAAGCTATATTAAAGGTGACAAGTACATTTGTTTTCTTAGTCCCCTCCTTTATTTTTCATCCTGTGACTCTGAGGAAATTATTAATCCTTTCCAGTGCCTGGCAAAGAAAGGTAAAAGTGTTTCTTCCGGAAATGTGTTGTAATGAGTCAGTTCTCATCTATCTGATTTGCTTTACAGTTGGGATTAGAGCATGAGGACATGGGTTCAAACTGTTAATTTTGTCTTTACATATTCTGCAGGTTTTATAAAATAGAGTACTTTGCATATGCTTGTTATTATGGTGTCAGGACATATTAATTCATTGTGTTATATTCATTCACCATTGCAGCAAAAAGGTTTTCTGTTGTTTTACTTGTGACTGCTTTCCTAGAACTCTTTTGGAGATATTTTCCTATTAGTAGTTAAGGCATGATCCTTGAAGTCAGACATGTCTCATGTTCAGCCAATGGTATGTGGTGGTTTCATGACCACTGGAGACATTGTCTAAGCCTGTAATGGGGAACTGCAGCCCTTGTCCTGTACTTCACTTTGCCTTCTGGAGTGCTTTTTGTCTGATGTGCTTTTCGCTGTCTCTCATTCTTAAAGGGCTGGGAGGATGGACTGTTGGGCATGAAAAAAGGAGGAAAGCGTCTGCTTATTGTCCCTCCGACCTGTGCTGCTGGCTCAGAAGGGGTGATAGGCTGGACACAGTCAATGGACTCAGTGCTGGTGTTCGAGGTGGAGGTCAGGCGGGTGAGTGAAACTGGGCTGCTACATTAGGTTATGGTACTGGTGACTATACAGTAAGATATAAATAATGAGTGTTATAGCCATCTTTGTGTGGCAGTTAATGTATGCCTGCCACAGGAGAGAAAGCTGTTCCTTCCTTCTTGGCGACATCCTTCTCTTTGCTGGGCCACGTGAGCACTCATCAATGACATGATTCCAGCTGCTTGCTTGCTTGCTTGCTTGCTCGCTTGCTTCCTCACTTGCTTCCTTCCTTTCTTCCTTCCTTCCTTCCTTCCTTTCTTTCTGCTTTTACATTTTTCTCAGTTTTTCTTTGAGTTTGAGGAAACCATGGCTGGCATTAGGTAACGATGCAAACATAAACAAATGTTTTCTTCTTTACTGCCAGTCAAGGAATTAGAGTCTGGCATACATGTTAAGTTGACAGGGCTGATGGTTAATGATAATACCTGTCAGTGGTGTTGAGAAAGATTTATATACTGATTATAGTATATGAACTAGCTCACTCTTCCTTTTTTATTTTTTTATTTTTAATGTATTTTATTAGTTTAATATAAAGTATACTACTTTTGCTTTCTACTGACAATTACATTCCTTATTATGTCAAGATGTAAAAGACAGGAAAACATTGTATTGTAAGGTAATTTTAATCCTAGTCTGTGATCATCAGCTAACAAATGTGCTTTGTTGTTGGCTTTTGGTACCTTCTAGAAGGTGTATTTCTCTCTTGCTGATGCTATTCACAGCATCCTTGCTATATGCACAGATATCCCTAGTCTAGCTCACTCTTTCTTACTGGAATTTAATGATCCAGATTTAAAGTCTTAAAATGAGCACATCTTTTATCCAACAATTTAACTTCCAGGAATTTATTCTTTGGAAATATTTAACATTATGCACAAAATCTAGACATAAAGCAATTCATTAATTCATCATGATAGAAATAAGCTGGCTGTTTCAAAATGAGCACTTGGTAAAATATATCTTGTAACATTTGTTTCTTCTGTTCCAAAATTCCTTTGGGTCATTTTCCTTGGAGATTATAGCAGGAAAGAACATGACCCTTGAAGTTGGGACATGCCTGTTAGTAGTTTAAAATAATATAAATTAAGATTTAGTCGCATTATGCTATTAGATCAGCAAGTGACAAAACAGGTTGTAAAACAGTGTGACACCCTTTTTAAAAAAATACATGCACACACCCATATTCACACTTAATATAATGGTAGTTGAATTGTTTTTTTTTTCTTTTTGTCTACATTTTTTGATTTTCTGATAATGGACAGGTGACGGCTTGTATGATAAGCAATAAGTGAAATAAGAGATTCGTGGAGAGGGAGAGATGTCTGTATTCTATCCCCCTGTGCTGACTTTTCCCCCAGGTGAAGCTGGCCAGAGAATCCGGCTCTGATGGACATAGTGTTAGTTCTCGGGATTCTGCGGCCCCTTCTCCCATACCTGGTCCTGACAGCCTCTCTGCTGAGCCTGTTCTGTTGCCACCCACATCGGTACCTTTCAAATCAGGGTAAGAGTCTAGGGCTGTATCATACTCTCTTAATGTTCCTAGAAATGGTCCTTGGAGAGGTTCAGAAACAGGGATATAGTAATTTGAAATAATTAGAAAAAAAATGGGATCAGGAAAATGGGCAAAGTACTTGCACCAGATTCCTCTGATAAAGGATTAATAGTCTTAGTCTATAAAAGTGCTAACTCTGGGCTGGAGAGATGGCTCAGTGGTAAAGAAGCTTGTCTGCAAAGCCTAAGGACCCAGGTTCAATTCCCCAGTACCCACATAAAGCCAGATGCACAAAGTGGCTCATGTATCTGGAATCTGTCTTTGCCGAGTCTGGAGGCCCTGGCATGTCCATTCTCTTTGTCTCTTTCTCTCTCTTTTTCTTTCTATCTCTGCTTGCAAATAAATAAATAATTTTAAGAACTCTGGGAGAAAATTTAGCAAAGGGTATAAATATAAAATACATAGTCATGGAAAAATATATTTAAATGGAAAGTTGGTCAGCTTCTCTAGCATTCAGAGGTTATATGCAGACCACAAAGAGTTAAAATCTGTTTTATTGCTATTCAGTGGTGAACATTTTCAAAAGCAGTTTGTTTAACTGATATAGTCTGGGCTTATGATTATAGGTTGTGTTTTATCTCTGATATTTTATTTGCTTTTAGGGAGCCAGCCCTTCATACCAAGACTAACTCCCTCAGTGAACAGCTTACAGGAAATACAGTAAGTTGAGTCTAGCACATCATTGAGGACCACTGATGTAGGCAAGAAATCCATGGCTAGTTGATGTCTTCTATTTGTGAGTCAGTATAAATTAGCCTGGGGTTTTATATCAACAGACCTAAATTAAAATCTTGTTTCTTATAGTTATGTTGCCTTGAGAAAATGATCTAACTTCTCAGACCTCAGTTTCTTCATTGTTAGAATAGAAATAATTTGCACAGCCCTTGTATACAATTCTTGTGAGGATTAAAGATACTTGTAAAGCTTTGAGCTCAGAAGCTATGTAAAGTGTGTCTTATAAGTAAGTGGTAGCTGTGATTATTAATAGGAGAATGGCATTAGGTGGAGGAGGAGTCCCTCCAAGTGTACTTCCATTTTCGAAATACTATTTATTCAAAGGGAAATGTATTAGTAGTTAATCCTAGGCTAATCTACTAGGCTCTCTTTCTCTGCTGCTTACTGTTTGTGACCTTGAACAACTTAACCTCTAAACCTCAGGTTTATTTCCTCATCTGAAAATGGAGATTTTTTTTTTTTTTTGGCCTTTTGAGACATAGTCTTAAGTAGCCCAAGCTAGCTTTGAACACTGTCTAGCTAAGGATGATCTTGAACTCTGGATCTTCCTACCTATACCTCTCAAATGCTTGGATTACAGGATTACAGGGGTATGCCACCATGTCATAGGAGACACTGAATTTTTTAAAAAAATCTTGTTTTTTTTTTTTTTTTTTTTTTTTTTTTTGAGGTAGGGTCTCCTTCAAGCCCATGCTGACCTGGAATTATATATTCTCAGGTTGGTCTCAACTCACAGGATACTCCTACCTCTGCCTCCTGAGTGATGGGATTAAAGGCCTGTGCCACCACAGCCATCGATACTGACTTCTAAAGACAGTCATTCTTAGTGAGGTGTGCAGTGGTATGCCTTACATAGTAGACAGCTCAGTAAGCATCAGTTCTTCCCATGATCACTGCTAACACTGCCTGCACTTGTTTAGTCACCAGATTGCCTTTGAGCAGCAGGTCACGTAGCTTCCATTTCCCCAGCAGTGTAACACGAACTAGCATCCTGCCATTGTGTAATTTGGATTTGAATGCACAGTGTAGTTTGCTGCTGAGCCTCCTAGGCAAGAAGGCTTCTGGGTGTGCCACAGGGAGTCCAGATATTGGCTGCAGCACTTCAAGCTCTAAAGCCCTGTGGCCTTATCTACCACACTGCATAACAACAGGTGCTTGGAGTGAAGTCTATGATTCATTTCTCTCCAAGTCTAATTTTCTCATTTGCATTCAGCCCAAGGCAGGAATTAGTAAGCAAACAAACGGTCTGATAGGTATAAAGCACACCTTCCTAAACCCAGAAGGCTAAAAGAAGAGAATCAGAAGAATGGCAAAACCAGTTATAATTTCATACCTTTGAGTAGCCACAGCAGTGACCAGGGTGGGTTTCATTGTGCTTTCTAATAATAGCTGCCCTTGACACCATGCCTGAACTTTAGTAACTTCTGGTAAAAGAGTGGTCACCAATCTTTTTTATTTTTCTATTTTTATAATTTTGTCCTTTTTAATTGAGACAAAATACTTGATATAAAATGTACCATCTTTTTATTTTTACATTTAAGTTTTATTTTTTGTTTTGAATAGGTAACTATGTGTGGTACAAATATCAGAACAATATAACAAATTATATATTACAAAGACTCACTCCTATTCCTTTTCTCATCTATCTTATTCAGTCTCACACTTCCTTAGGTAACTGCTTTCATTACTTTCTTATATACCTTCTGATGTTTCTTTATCGAGTTACAAGCAAGTTGAATTTATGTTTCATTACTTTGTTTCACAGGCAGAATTTAGCACCTTGCTTTTTAATCTGTAGATTGTATATTCCATTGTATGAATATGGACTATAGAACTTGTCTTCTGTCCTCTCTTGATGTTCCCAATTTTTGTATTATTACTTACATAAATTAAGAGAAAATGAGCACACAATTACAAAAACCTCTTTGGACAAATTATAGATAATAAGTACTAATCATTCTTGCAAAAACTTAATGTTTTATGTTTATAACTGAAAAATGATAAAATAAAAGCTATGATAATTTATTTATACACTCTGGAGATCATCTTCTGTAACTTCAGGGATATTTACTGTCTCTTCTGAAGACTCTGCTTTGGGCTAGCGAGTAGACATGGAAGCACAGGGTCTAGTGTGCAGTCAGATCTAAATGAACCTGAGTTTAGAACAAAGAGTCCCTTTTTCTTTTCTCCATAAGTTTCTTCTAACTATCTGTCTCCTGAATTGCTTCAGTTGTCCAAGGGTCCTATTATCATCTAGCATCCTTAACACTCTGCCTTACTTTGTCATCTATAAAATGAGAATGATGCCTGGTAGGAAGGCTTAGTTAAAAAGAGATAATGCATATTCCAAATATGTCAGCATTAATGGTGTGCTTCTGTGCATGACATCTTTAATTATTATTTTTTAGAGGAAATGGTTTCATATAGATATGGTAGTGGGGTTTGATATAAAAGCCAAAGAAATGGAGCTGTCTGAAGATAATAGGCCTTAATCACAGTAATTTTTGTGACTTTATTTTCTGCTTAGAGTCCTGATACAGTCAAGGCCAAGTTGATCTCTCGGATGGCTAAGATGGGCCAGCCCATGCTGCCGGTCCTTCCACCACAGCTGGATCCCACTGACTCAGAAAGTGAGGTATGCAGCTCGGGTGTTGCCATCTTCTGTTCCTTTGGTGGAAATAAGTGCTTTTTCTTCCTCTAATCCAGAATCATTATTTAGAGGGCTCATATACAGAATGATACAGACTGGTTTGGGCTTGTGTTTTCCACTGTGATTATTAGTACTTCCCTCAAAAATGGAAATAAGTCTATGCATCTGACCAAGTATTGTACCATTTAAAGACGTTCAGTAGGCATCGGGCTGTACAAACCATAGCAGGCACTCAGTTCTTGTTTTGTTTCTTTTTTTAAAAAATATTTTATTTATTTATGAGAGAGAGAGAGAGAGAGAATGGGCACAGCAGGAATTCCAGACACATACGCCCTCTTGTGCATCTGGCTTTATATGGGCACTGGGGAATTGAACTCGGGTCCTTCTGCATTGCAGACAAATGCCTTAACCGCTAAGCCATCTCTTCAGCCCTATTTTTTTTCTTTGAGACTAGGTTTCACTGTGTTGTGTATGCTGGTAGCTCCTGGGTTCAATGATTCTCCCACCTCATCCTTCCTACTCATTACCTCAGACATGCACCAGTGTACCTAGCTTCCACCAAGGGGTTTGCTGCTGCTGTTTTGAGGTAGGGTCTCAATCTAACTCAGGCTGAGCTCATTCTGTACTCATTCTGTAACTCTGGCTGTTCTTAAACTCACAGTGATCCTCCTACCTCAGCTTTCCCAGAGCTGGGATTAAAGGCATGAGCCACCACACCCACTTCATGTTTGTTGATTTAACATTTAGGTCTTTTTAGGAAATGTTGGTCTTCTACCCATGTCTGTTGCTTAAAGATCAAACTGTTATTTATTTGGGATTTCTTTGTATTATTTTTGCTAGTTTTTATTTTTTTAAATATTTTATTTCATTTTTCAAGCAGAGAGAGAGAGAGAGAGAGAGAGAGAGAGAGAGAGAGAGAGAGAGAGAGAGAGAGAGAGAGAGCACCAGGGCCACCACCTTGTGGGTCTGGCTTATATGGGTACTGGGGAATTGAACCTGGGGCCTTAGGCACTGGAGGCAAGTGCCTTAACCACTGAGATATCTCAAATTCAAACCTTGGGCGTAGTTGTAGCAGCAGTGATTTGTAATAGTGGGGTGAACACCTGAAGCTTTATTCACTGTACTTCCTCCAGAGTTCATATCTCAGCGTGCCAAAGAATTGCACAAACTTAGATAGAGAACATTTTCTCATCACACATTTATTTAAGATTGGAGTAAATTTAGAGGATTTGGGAATGGGATTAGGGATGGTAGCCCATACCTTAATTAGAGGAAATGAGAAGTTTACAGAGATCTCCAGCCAATAGTGTGGGGAGAGCATGTGGGAAAGGTTTTAGCAAAATCTGTGCTGTCCAGCCAAACAAGCAGAAGAAGGAAAGATAACAGAGGACTCCCATCATGAGGAAAAAGCTTCATGTGGGAAAGAATCCTGAGGCCCCCCCCCCCTTAACCTTAGCCATTAGGCTGTGGTGAGGGAAGTTCTTACCCAGGCCCTGGAGATTCAGATGTCCTTCTGCTGGGCCTTGTGAGGAATAGAAGAGATAGCAGTTCCTGTTCCAGTGTGTAGTACCTGCTCCAGGTGAGCAGAGAGACAGCTAGTTGGTCTGTCTTTGACCAATCATTTTCAGGATTAGGTTTGAACTCTAGTTAGAGACACCTCCCACTCAAGAGGAAAGCATCAGGCTTGGAATCTGTGGAACTTGCCTGAAAGAGTTAACTGTCACAATCATACACCTTTAATCCCAGCACTTGTGAGGCAGAGTTAGGAGATCACCCCGAGTTCAAGGCCAGCCTACCAGTTCCTCTTGTTTTTTTTTTTTTTTTTGGTGGGGTGCTTTTTTTCCAAGGTAGAGTCTCAACTCTAACTAAGGCTCACCTGGAACTCACCTTGTTAGCCCCAGGCTAACAGAACTCACAGAAATCCTTCTACTTCAGCCTCCCAAGTGCTAGGATTAAAGGTGTGTGCCACCATCTCCAGCTTCCCTTGTTTTATGCTCTTGACATGGTGCTTAGAAAGCATTCCCACTTTCAAGTACTAGAAATATGATATATGTCTTCTGGAAACTTTTATTGCTTCATACTTAATGCAGCCTGTGTCTGTCTCCCTAGCACCGGCATTACACGTGTGTGCTACTTGTAGGGGTGGAGCTGGGGATTAGAATTTAGATACTACCCAGCAAATTCCAATGCACCTCAGAACTTAAGGAGTACCCACATTCTTGTCTATAAATTAAAGAATTACAATTATAGACCACCAGAGGATACAGTATAGTGGGAGACTTTATTTAAAGTTTATGAGAAGTTACAGAGATCTCCAGCCACCTGTGTGGAGAGAACACGTGGGAGAGGTTTTAGCCCAAATTTATGATGTTCAGCTAAACAAGCAGGAAAAGAAAAGATCATGAGAAGGAAAGGTTCATGTGGGAAAGGCTCCCAGCCCCACACCACAGCCTAATGGTGTGGGGCTGGGAGACCTTACCTAGCATCTTTCTGCTAGGCCATGTGAGGGAAAAAGAGGCAGAACTATCTGTTCAGTGAGTATTCCTTGCACCAGGTCCATACATGACCAATCAGTTTTAGCACCTAGGTTTGAACTCAAGCAGAGGGTTCAGGTTTGGGATCTGTGGAACCTACCTGAAGGAGTTAACTGTCACACTAGCACTCCCAGATTTCTTTCCCCAAGCATTTTGAGGATGGAACTCAGGTCCTCGGACTTTCAAGGCAAGCACTTTACCAACTGAGCCATCTCCTTGGTCCCAATGCTTCATATTTAGTTCTAGATTTTTAATTCACAAAGAATATAGACTAACTTAATTTTAACTTAATCCTTTTCCCAGTGGTTATTTCTATATTGAATAAAACAAGCCTTTCTCAAATGAATTGATAAATATAAGAGATGTCTTTTAGGATTTTTATCACTTTGTTATAAATTTTTTTGTTTTTGTTTTTCAAGGTAGGGTCTCGCTCTAGTCCAGGCTGACCTGGAATTCACTATGTAGTCTCAGGGTGGCCTCGAACTCACAGCAATCCTCCTACCTCTGCCTCCCAAGTGCTGGGATTAAAGGCGTGCGCCACCACGCCCGACTAAATTTTTTTTTTTTAAAAAGTTGTTTTTGAGGAAAAAGCATTCTGAAATTGGCTTTTTATTTCTTCTGGAAAAGTTCTAAAATAAACATTTTAAAAGAAGATACGATTTCCTTTTGTTTTGTTTTGTTAAATTTTATGAGCCACTCTTGTCATTGGCTCGAGATCCTTGTATGCTTTACATGGGTAATCAAACCCGGGCCACTGCAGGCGCTCCCTCAGCTCCCCTCTGTCTTTCTTTTCATCTTAGGGGACGGGCAGATCGCGATGCCTAGGCATCCCACAAAGTAGGCGGGTCGCTCTTAGGGGCGACCTTTACCCACACAAAAATTCATCTCACATTAGCAATGAGGACTTGGGCGTCACCCCGAATCGTTATTTTCCTTACTCTTAAGTTTAAGGCATTTGTTTTTTTAAAAAAATATTTTATTTATTCATTTTTCAAACAGAGAGAGAGAGAGAACACACCAGGGCCACCATCTTGTGGGTCTGGCTTATGTGGGTTCTGGGGAATTGAACCGGGGGCCTTAGGCACTGGAGGCAAGTGCCTTAACCACTGATCCATCTCTCCAGCACTAAGGCATTTGTTTTGTTTTTGTTTTTTGAGGTAGGGTCTTGCTGTAGCCCAGGCTAACTTGGAATTCACTATGTAGTCTCAGGGTGGCCTCAAATTCCTGGCTATCCTCCCGCCTCTTGGTCCTAAGTGCCGGGATTAAAGGTGTGGGCCACCACACCTGGCTTTTGAAGATAGGATTTCTTAGACTTGTTGTTATTCTATTCCTGGTTTCTACAAATAAAATTGTGTGTGTGTGTGTGTGTGTGTGTGTGTGTGTGTGTGTACATTTACATAGAGGCCAGAGGACACACTCAGTTGTCATTCCTTTGGAGCTGTCTACCTTTTTTGAGACAAGTCATTAGTTGGTCTGGAGCTTGCCAGGTAGGCTAGACTAGCTGGCCAGGAAGCCTCAGGGGTCTCCCTGTCCCCACCTCACTTACACTGTGATTACAAGCACACACCATCAGGTATGGCCTTTTCTTCTGGGTTCTGAGGATGAAACAGGGTCCTCGTGCTTACAAGACAAGCACTTTACCAAGTTCTCTTCCCTCCCTACACATGAAATGAATGATGTTTTACCATTAAACATTTATAGAACTATTTAATTATATAACTAAAATTATAAAAAAGAATCATATATTTAACATATACAATGCTTTATAAAGTGACTTGTAAATTTAATGTTTCATCAAAGACATTCATGGGTATCAATAAATACTATAAATAAAGCAAAGCATTATTACCTTTAGAGTTAACTCAGTGTTGTTCTATATAGATTTATCATAATTCCTTTTGCTCTCTAGTTAGGCACTATAGTTGATTTAGAAAGTTTTAATGATCTGAAAGTTGGTTGCTTTTCCAGAAGAGGAAATATTGAGGGATAAGGGAAAATTCTAAAATAAAGGGTTAATCCAAAAGATTTTTCAGCCCTTGAATTATCTATAGTATAGTGGATTGCAGCCACTGTATATTGTGCCTCAAGATTTTCTGTTCCTTTATGGAGCAGAAGGATGTAGAGCCATCTCTTTAGAGTTAGAGCTTTGATTTATGGAAAGAAAGAAACCTATATTACCCAACCCAGCATGCAGTGAGGTGCTGAGACTTCTACTCTACCCACTTCTCAATGGGCACTTTGAGAACCCATTTTGAAACCATTTGAGACCATTTTGAAAAATAGGAGAGGCTGTTCCTTGGTCTTTAGGCAAGAGGCCCATTTTGTGGGAACAGATGAAATAAATTTTAGGTAGATGCTAATTTGAAAAATTGTACATTCTAAAAAGCTGTCAGATTGGTTGTTTCAGATGATAAAACATTAACTTAGAACACTTGTAGACATTAACTACATTTAATTATTTGATATTCAAAGGAAAAGGGCTCTTATTCTATTGCATAATTGAGTGCTTCCTCCTGGTATTCACACACTCAATTCTTGGCTTTATGCATAACTTTCCTTCCTCTTTTTTTGCCTTGAAACATTCAGTGAGCCTCAGTCTTTAGTTAAGAGCTCACACAGTAACCAAATTCTATTGCCTCCTTCAGGATATAGCTGTTCGAGGAGCTGGGCAACCCCTGGGGACACCATCCATCCAACCCTCCATTCAGCCATCCCATCCAGTGTTACCACAGATGGCCTCACAGGGTAAGAAGGGAACGTCTCAACACTAAAATGGTTGTCACTGTTTCTTAAATTGTTAGCTTGCATTGTCTTAGTGGTGGGCCTGAGGTAGGGAGTAAAACTTGCCAGTTTGTTCATGGGTGGACATTTTCAGACTCAGAAATGTATTTGGTGTGTTCATTGTGATTTCTGCCATGTTACATTGACAGTTTTGGAAATCTGCACTGAGCTTTTGAAACACCTCCCTGTGTGTTATTCTGCACTTCCTATCAGCTGATGGGATCATAGGTCTGAGTCAGAGGCACAAGGGAACATTGTTTCCTTCTACTGTCCCATTACTAGGATGCCAGTGGTGCTGGATTTAGAGACTAGGTGAGGAAAATGGTCAAGTATGACAGGTACTAGTCCAGCTTGTATCAAGAGCAAGGGTAGTTAACTGCAAATGTCTTCTTTCTTAGCACCTCAGGCATCTGTTTCTGGGCTGCAAACACCCTCTGCTGCCTTAATGCAAGTTACTCCCCTCGATTCCCACTCAGCTCTATCTGGAAGTGCCCAGTCCTTTCAGGTAACAATATTTTAAAACCATTTTAACTATCAGCTGTAATTTATGCTTCTCATCAATCTCTTTCTGTACTCATACAGGGAGATGATTACTTCCTCTTTATATAGTAGCAGTTCCCTAAATTTGTAATTTTTCCTCTTCCTAAATTATTACTCCCTTTTTCTTGACCACACAAAGTGTTTCCTGTTTATAAGTTGCTGTGGAGATAAGTGCAAGAATAAGCCAAGTACCTAGTACAAGACCTGGTCTGGTGCCTAGCAAAAGTCCAGTCAGTGCCCACAGTCAGTATATGTTTGCTTTCCTTTTCACACGCATGTAGTTGAGGGGTACATATTTATACTTCCAAGTTCTTTTCTGTCAGAGTTAATAGGACAGCACTGTGCACCATGTTCTGTAGAATATCTAGATTGAGGATGGAAGCCATATATGGGCTGCCAGCAAGTTGACCTGTAAAAGGTTCTCTTCCGTTATCACAAAAGGCAGTGAGCTCAGCCTTTCTGACTGCTGTTTGCCAGGGTGGTGGATTATTTCTTCTGCTTGAGGACACTTGGTGGATGGGACCAGGCTTTTTACATCCTTGATTTTTTTTTTTTGCATGTGTGTATGGTGTGCATGTGTGTGTACGTATGTTCATATGTGTGTGGGCACATGTGTGGGGGTGTGGGTACATGTACGTGGAGGGGACAGAGGTCATTAGTTGTCTTTCTCAATTGCACTCCACCTTAATTTTTGAGACCGGGTGTCTTGCTGAGCCTAGAGCTCTCTGATTCAAATAGATGAGCCAGCCTGCAAACCTCAGGGATTCTTCCGGCTCCATCTCCCCAATGCTGGGATTACAGGCACGTGCCATCACACCCAGCATTTTTATATGGGTGCTGGGGATTCAAACTCAGGTACTTATGCCTTGCACAGCAAGCGCTTTACTGACTAGCCTTCTCCCAGCTCCTTCCTTGGCGATTGTTACAGAGGGTCAGGAGCCTTGGTGGCAGGCTTCGCTCACTAGGAAGTTTCAAAACTGACAAAAATCTCTCCCTTGGAGGATTACTGTCATTCATAGACTTTTTTTTTTTGTTGAAATAATGCCTGGATAGTTCTATTATCCCTGAAAATAAGTTGGGTTTCCTTATTTCAAGGAAGAATAATCATCCTTTTAAAAATGGTAGCTAGTATTTACTGAGAATTACTGACTGCCAGGCACCAAATTTGCCAGTTGTTAGGAACTTTGCCTGTATTGCTTCATTTAGCAATCCCTACGAAGTGATATTATCTTCCTTTCACATTTGAGGTGACTGAGATTCAGAAGAAAATGAGGGTTCCTGATCACACTGATCATCAGACTCTAGCAGGGGCACCAGACATGAAGTTGCACACCTATAATCCCAGCACTCAGGAGGTAGAGCTAAAGATCTATATGAGTTCAAGGCCACCCTGGACTATATTAAAAGACCCCATCCCCCAAAATAAAATCAAAACCAAAACAACTGAACCAAATAGAATCTTGCAGGAGAGGGGCATTCTTTGAACATTAGCTGACTTAATTTGGAATCTCAGTGAATGTATTTTCTTTTTACCTCAAAAGAAACTACATGGGGAAATGGCTTAGCAGGTTAGAGAGCTTGCTGGATGAGCGTGAGGGTCTGAGACCATCTGAGTTTCATCTTTAGCACCACATAAAAAATAACTGGGTAATGCTAGGCATACCTGTAACCTCAGTCCTTGGGGGTGGAGAGAGACCAGAGAATCTCTGGGGCTCACTGGTCAGCAAGTCTGACTAAAAACAGTAGTTCAAGGTTCATAGAGAGACTCTGTCTCAAGGAAATAAGCAGAAACATGGATAGAGGAGGACACCCGATGTTCTCTCCCCTCTGCACGAGCGTGCATAGGACACGCACATCAGCATACATTATACATATGTGCAACATTCACACATATGCCAAGGAAGAGAGAAAGGGGGAAAGAAAGAAACCAAGGGCTTGCTTAGTTTTACATTGTCTTAAAAATGATGGGAATAAGGGCTGGGCAATGGCCTTTAATCCCAGCACTAGGGAGGCAGAGGTAGGAGGATCGCCTGAGACTACATAGTGAGTTCCAGGTCAGCCTGGGCTAGAGTGAGACCCTACCTCAAAACAAAGCAAAAAGATGGGAATGAATTCCCACTTTGTTAACTTGTATCACCAGAGGATTAGGTAGTGATCCAAGATTTCTATTCCTTAGTTTTTGTGTAGGATTTCAGTGGCTAGGTACCCTTGTGTCCCATAAATACCTCTTTACCCACTGCCTATCCCTCATCTTATTCATCTCCATCCTCAGTAGTTTTGAGTCTTTTTCCTACTTCGCTACTTTATCCTACAGTAGGAAAGTGCAAAAAGGGAAGACATGAGTGCTTCATGCAACACTGGTAAGTTGGCGTTTTCTCAGCCCTATACAGGTATGCAAGCCTATGCATATCCTCAGGCATCCTCAGTTACCTCGCAGCTGCAGCCTGTTCGGCCCTTGTACCCAGCACCACTGTCCCAGGCCCCCCACTTCCAAGGTATGGACTAACTCTCCTCCCCACCATCTTTGAGCTCTCCTCCCTCGCATCCTGTTTCCATTTTTACTCATACAGCTCTACCCTTTTCCTTTCTTTACAAGACTGAGATGTCATTTATGTATCATGCCATTTACTTAAGAAAAATTTCAGAGGTGTGCATGTATCTGTTGTGTCCAAGTTTAGAACGTTCCCATAATCCCTAAAACTATCTTTGTGCCCACTTTCTAGGCCTTGCTTCTTATGTTGTCTTCTACCAGCCTCTTAATGATTCTGTCAGAATTGGGAGAAAATTGGGAAACTGGGGGAAAGCATGAGGACTCATTTGTATATTCAGTAACCAAAATGAAAGCTACTTTGTTAAAAATTTTAAATTATGAAAGCAATTCACTTTGAAAAATATGTTGGGCTGGAGAGAAGGCCCAGTAGTAAAAGGTGCTTGCTTGCAAAGACTCATAGCCTGGGTTTGATTCTCCAGTATCCACATAAAGCCAAATGTACAAAGTGGTGAATGCACCTGGAGTTCATTTGTAGTGACAGGAGGCCCTGGAGTACCCATTCTCTCTCTCTCTCTCTCTCTCTCTCTCTCTCTCTCTCTCTCTCTCTATCTATCTATCTCTCCTTCCCCCTCTCTCTGTGTCTCTCAAAAATAAATAAATAATTTTTTAAATGTCAAACAATACAAAGTGGAATAAAGTGAAAGGTACTATCCACCATCATTAAACTCTTACCCACAGGAAACCATCCTTAGTAGTTACTTGGGTAATTTTTTATGTATTTTGCGTGTGTATGCAAGTGTCCATATGTTGTAAACAAAGCTAATGACATCTGAGCAGCTGTGTTGATATCCTACCTTGGTCTGCAGTTGGTCTTTTGCTTGATGAGCACCTTAGTATTAGGACAGTGGCAGGAGGAAACAAGTAGATCCTACAACCTAACTTGCGGTTCTGGAATGGTAAGGGCTTCCCGAATACACCCTTTGGGACCCTGTCCCTGCTTCATCTAGGAAACCCTTTTGCAATTCTAAACTGCCATCTCCAGCTGTCAGCATCCCTCTATCCACAACTCCAAGAATACAACTATGTGTGAATGTCATCAAAAGATTAATACTATTTTGTTCTTTTTTTTCCCCAAGACAGGGACTAGATAGCCCAGGCTGGCCTTAAACTCATGGTGATCTGTCTGCCTCAGTTCCCCCCGCCCAGTACAGGGATTATAGATTTGAGACACCACACCTGATCTATAATAATACTATTTAAAGTACTACTTTTGTAACTTGTGCATGGTCCAACGTTTGCATTTTAAATAATCTATCTTTTCTCTCTATGTATTTCTTTTTCTCTTCCCCCCACCTTTTTTTTTGAGGCAGGGCCTCATTTTGAAACTTATGTTGCCCAGTCTTCCCTTGAACTTACTAGAACTCCTATACCTCAGCCTCCTGAGTGGGAATTATAGTGTGAGCCACCATGCCTGGCTTTAAAAAAAATTTTTTTTTTGTGGTATGGTCTCACCCTAGCCAAGGTTGGCTCAAACTCACAGTGATCTTCCTACCTCTACCCCCTGAGTACTGGAATTAAAGTTGTGCACCAACATGCCTGGCTGGTTTTTTGCTTGTGTGCTTGTTTTGTTCTCCTTGAGACAATGTCTCATATAGCCTAGTCTGACCTCAAACTTGATATATAGCTGAAGCTGGTCTTGGACTCCTTGGTTCTCCTGCCTCCACCTCTGAAGGGCTGGGATTAAGGAATGTGATACAAGTCTGGCTTGCACTTGAAATACTGTTGGAATGATTTGTTTACATGTCAGTCTGTAAGTCAAAGCTGACAATGGCTGGAATCATATTTTATTCATGACTATACCCCTGGTACTGGATAGAGTTGGATGAACAGGAAAGGAACATCAGCTGTCAAGGGTATAGAAGTCCCAAGTGGGCAGACTTGGTCAGTGAGCCCCTGGACCAGACTGGAGCTCTCAGTGCTTAGTTATTTATTAGCTTTGGGTTCTTTCATCTCTTTTATGTCTTCTACATCTTCTCCCAACAGTATGAAATCACCTACTGTATTTCCTGTGTAGAAGTGTTTTTTTCTTTCCTCTGCTAAAACTGCCATTGGCTATTACTCATACAGTTTCCTTTCTCCAGTGTCAAGTTCCTTTTCGGTTTATGTGTGTTTAGGTTCAGGTGACATGGTGTCCTTTCTCATGACTGAAGCTCGGCAGCATAACACTGAGATTCGAATGGCAGTCAGCAAAGTGGCTGATAAGATGGACCATCTCATGACTAAGGTGACAGACATCTCTACTGAAAATGGTGTGTTTGGTGGGGGGAGTGGATAAGTGAAATACAAACAAGGAGTAGTGAGAGCTACAGGTAAACTCTTCTCTATTCTCTATATTCATAGTCATTTTCCTAGGAGGATAGTTAGCTTTCTTTGGGGCTCAAATTTGCAGGGTAAAAAAAAAACAACTAGCCTACAATTAAAAATCACCTCACAAACTCATTAGCAAAAAGTTGGTCTTGGGAAGATTGTATTTCTGTCTGAGACTTTCTCACAAGGTCTTGTTGGCATCCTTTTGTAGGTGGAAGAGCTGCAGAAGCACAGTGCTGGCAATTCCATGCTTATCCCCAGCATGTCAGTCACCATGGAAACAAGCATGATCATGAGCAACATCCAGCGCATCATTCAGGTGAGAGCCGTGAAGCACTCAGCCTGGAGGGCGTGCCCATAGTCTTCCCCAAAAGAGAGACTTTGTGATGAATGCTACGCTTGGGTTAGAAAATTTTAGAAAATCTATCTTGGTTTAATTTAGTTGTAGTGACTTACACTGTTGTATTAGTTACTTTTCTTACTGTGACCAAATACTTGGCAAGAAATAGCGTAAGTGACGAAGGGTTTATTTTGCTGTGCAGTTTGAAGACATATAGCCTACCATGATGGGGAAGACATGATGGCAAAGAGTGAGATGGTGTTAGGAAGCAGAGAGCAGGCAGGAAGTGGAGTCTGGCTAGGAAACCTCAAGTCCCACCTTCAGTGACCCACATCCTCCAGCTAGACCCCAACTCATGGTTTATCCCTAGGTAGGGACTAAAAGTTCATACACATGAATTTATGGGTAATATTTTGCATTCAGACTATAACAACTGTGTATCATAGAAAATCATATACTGTATTATTATTTAGTATAGTATATGGTTACATTCTATGTAGGATAGTATACTATATAACTTGCACTATATAGTCAGAAGAAAATATTGCTTTTTGGCCCATTTCAAAATCTCACTTCATATTTTTTATTTTTATTTATTTTTATTATTATTATTATTATTCTTCTTTTTTTCTGGTTTTTCGAGGTAGGGTCTCACTCCAGCCCAGGCTGACCTGGAATTCACTCTGTAGTCTCAGGGTGGCCTCGAACTCACAGCAATCCTCCTACCTCTGCCTCCTGAGTGCTGGGATTAAAGGCGTGCGCCACCACACCCGGCTCATATTTTTTATTTTTTTGAGGTAGGGTCTCACTGTAGCCCAGGCTGACCTGGAACTTACTTTGTTGTCCCAGACTGGCCTTAACCTCATGGTGATCCTCCTACCTCTGCCTCCCAGGTTCTGGGATTAAAGGCATGTGCCACCACACCCAGCTCACTTCATTTTATGTTCACTTAAGTACTCAAGCCATTGGGCTTAGTGATTTATATTATATTAATCCAGTATGAGTTGATGTTATTTTAACAATTTTATGTGTGTGGCTGTAAATTTTAGTGTGTTTAAAAATATATTAAAAATAGTGTCACTTATCACGTTGATACCCTTTTATTTGGCACTTTTAAGATACCTTGTACATCATATATTTGGATTTAGGAAAATGAAAGATTGAAGCAAGAGATCCTTGAGAAGAGCAGTCGGATAGAAGAACAGAATGACAAGATTAGTGAACTAATTGAACGCAACCAGAGGTAATGACAAGTGTGGGGCCCAGCTACAATACACAGAGGGTTTAATGTGGTACTATCCATTATAATACACATGCTTATTTGGGGCAGTATATATGCTTTTCTGATATTTTTTCCCCTTTAACTTCTAGGGATTGAATCTAAGGCCCTTGCACATCCTAAGCACACTCTACCTCTGAGCTGCAAGCCTACCCAATTTCTGTTTGTTTCTTGCATGTTATGTGATTTATTATCTGCTTACCACTTCAGTAGAAAAACACTCAAGTAGCTGTGATAGAAGATCTGTGTTTGATCCCCTGCTCTGCTCGTCACTTACTGTGTGGCTTTGAGCACTTTGTTTATTTCTATTGGCCTTGTTTTCTCATCTCTAAAAATGGTATTCATACTTAGAAAACTCTTTTCTGTATTGGCTGGTTCTGTTTTATCAACCAGAATTCAATCAGAACCTCACTGATTTCCATATAAAATGAAAGCATTATATAATTTGTCTAGATCCTTCTGAACTTTTGGGGAGGTCAGAAGAACATGTTACAACACAGCATTTCACTTTACAAAAATCATTCTCAAAGGCTGTGCATGGCAGCACATGACTTTAATTCCAGCACTTGGGAGGCAGAGGTAGGAGGATAGCCATGAGTTTGAGGCCACCCTAATACTACATAGTGAATTCCAAGTTAGCCTGGGCTAGAGTGAGACCCTTCCTCAAAAAACAAAACCCCCCAAAAAATCCCTCTCCCATATTTCTGTTGTCCACAGTCCTCTTACTCCTTTTCTTTCCTCCCTCCTCCCCAGTCACCACACTCCCATCTTCTCTTATTCATTATACATAACGATTCACCTGTGACCAAGATTGCTACCTCTATAATCACTGCAGATAACTTTATTACTGGATGTCTCAGGAAAACAAAATGTTTCAGATTAATTTTGATGAAAATACAGAGCAATGTTGTGAGGATTGAATGTTGTTAGATTGTGCCTGTCATACATTGTTTTCTTAATCCCACATTTCTGTCTCAGGTATGTAGAACAGAGTAACCTGATGATGGAAAAGAGAAACAACTCACTTCAAACCGCCACAGAAAACACACAGGCAAGAGTATTGCATGCTGAACAAGAGAAGGTAAAGTAACTGGGCAGAAGAAGGCCCAGGTTGGCATGTGTTAAGTAAGGAGTGGTCCTACGTGCTTATTTCGTAGTTGGCTTTTTAGCAGAATGCTTGCATCATTGGGAAGAGAACTAAATCTTCCAACAGATTATCATATATTAATAACCCCCATTTCTGTTACATGTTTTGTAACATGGTGACTTCAAAGCAGTTATTGAGCTGAGGAGGGTGTGTGCCTGTAATCCCAACACTTGACAGGCTGCCGCAAGAGGGTTAGTAGTTCAAGGCCAGCCCAGGCTATATAGCAAGACCTTATCTCAACAGCACCTCACCTATCTTTGTAATTTGATTTAAGATGGACACTAAGTTTATTCTGTTGATAAGATCAACTGAAAATTTGTTTTATGGCAGCTAACAAGTGTGTTTGTTGCTTTTAATGGAAGTTCTGATTGTCTAGTTGGTTCCTTCATCTGGGTCTGCCAAAGGCACTTTAAGGTAGTACTTCTAAGACAGGAAGATTGCTGTGAGTTCTAGGCTATTTTGAGGTACATGTCAAGTATCAGGCCAGCCAAGGTTAAAAATAAGACTGTATTTCAGAAAATAGAAAGAGCAAAAGAAAACAACAACAAAAGTAAACTAAAAAAGAGAATTCAATAAAAAATAGAGCTAAGCATGTCCTGTAACCTCAGTACTAGGGAGGTGGAAGCCAGGAGGATTGGGAGTTCAAGATCATCCTTGGCTACATAGCAAGTTTGAGGCCAACTTTGGCTACATGGAGACCCTGTCTTAAAACTCCCCCAAATAATATTGCTATAACTGTTGTTCTTTGTCCTGGGATAGCAGTGAACAGGATGCTGGTGGGTCTTGGGTTGTGTTCAAGTCCTTCTGGAGCCCTCCTTTACTCTGCTGATAGGTTTATCCATAAGAGGTTCCTTCGTATTGGAGCCACCTCTCTTCATATGAGACATCTTTGCCCTTTATCTGTTTTTTTCTTCTCTCTCAGAAGTTTTAAAGTAGTTTATATTTTGTATTATATTTTCCCCTGGAAACTTGAAAAGTTGAATAAAATGAACTTTTAAAAATATTTTAGGCTCCTAGGATATCCATAATCCACTACCCCATGGACTGATCCAGACTGCTCATGGAGGAGGATATCCAGTTGATTGGGGATAGGGAAGAGGGGATTGGGGAAATGGGGATATCAACTCATTATTTGTTCATTGAATTTATCTCATTATGGATAATAAAAAATATTTATTTATTTGCAAGTAGAGAGAGCTAGAGAGAGAGAGAGATAATGGGCATGCTAGGTCCTCTTGCCACTGCAAACGAACTCCAGATGCATGTGTCACTTTGTGTATCTAGCTTTATATGGGTACTGGGGAGTTGAACCTGGGTCCTTAGGCTTGTAGGCAAGTGCTTTAACCATCTAGCCATCTCTCCAGCCCCAAAATGAACTTTTAAACTTGTGACATTCTCTTGCATTCTCATATTCTGATGATAAGAATTCCTTATAGTCTTAACTAAACTTAGGGTGTCTTTGTGCCATGCTATCCAGTAAGCATTATCTTTGACCCATTATCTGTAGAAGAGCAGTGCCTTGTACTGCATGGCACTGCCCCATATGATGCGGCCTCTCCCATTGCTGCTTCAAGCCATCTATCGTTTCTTATGATTGCCTGCTGCTGCCTGCGTCAAGACCAGCAGTTAGGCTGGGAAGATAGCTCAGGGATATAAAGTGCTTGCTGAACTGGGCATGGTGGCACATGCCTTTAATCCCAGCACCTGGGAGGCAGTGGTAGGAGTATCAACATGAGTTCAAGGCCACCCTGGGACTACATAGTGAATATCAGGTCAGCCTGGACTAGAGTGAGACCCTATCTTGAAAAACCAAAAAATAAATAAATAGGACTTGCTGCACAATGTGAGTGCCAGAGTTTGGATTCTCAGAACCCATATAAAGCTAGATGCTGTAGTGTGAATGTTGTAATCCCAGAACTTCCATGGCAAAAACAGAGACAGGAGAATCCCCCTGAAACTTGCAGGCCAGCAAAATAGCAAACTTGCTAGTGTGGCAAACTCAGTGAATAATGAGAGAGCCTGCCTCAAACTGTGTGGAAGGTGAGAACTGATACCCAAAGTTGTCCTCTGACCTCCACACATGCTGTGGCATGCATGTATCCACACATAACACACCAAGAAAAGAGGAACATCCAGCGGGGCTGGCCCACTTCTCTCCCCACAAAGTGTGCTTTTTATTATGTTTCCTTTCTCTGCTTTTATTTTCGTTTTTTTCCTCTCCCTTTCCTTTCTCCTTCCCCCTATAAACCTACTAGGGCATCCAAATATATTGCTTATCTTTATTACTGCTTTTCAGAGATAAATTGATGACTGTAACTTAGTCTATAGATCAGTGGTCCCCCAGACACTTGTCTAGATACCTCAAAATCCTTGATTAAAACCATGTATTCTTTTTAGTATTTAATTTAATTGCAAACAGAGAGAGAATGGGTTACATCAGGGCCCTGCAGTCACTGCAAACATACTCCAGATGCATGTGCCACTGTGCATCTGGCTTTACGTGAGTACTAGGAAATCAAACCCAGGTCATTAGGTTTTGCAGGCAAGCACCTACTGAGTCATCTTTCCAGCCATATATTTTTATTTTATTTTATTTTATGTTATTCTGAGGTAGGGTCTCACTCTAGCAATCCACCTACCTCTGCCCCCAAATGCTGAGATTAAAGGTGTGTGTTAGCCGGGCGTGGTGGTGCACGCCTTTAATCCCAGCACTCGGGAGGCAGAGGTAGGAGGATCACCGTGAGTTCAAGGCCAGCCTGAGACTACATAGTGAATTCCAGGTCAGCCTGGGCTAGAGTGAGACCCTACCTCGAAAAAAAAAAAAAAAGGTGTGTGCCAACATGCCTGGCTAAACCTATATATTTTTAATTTCCACCTCCTAAGCTTCTAATTTAGCATATTGAGCCAAAATAAACCTTATAGAAAAGTCCCCTTGATTCTAATACCTATCCAGCTATAAGTTTCATTCTCTGGTCAGTCTCTGGGTGTAGCATCTGGACACTTATTTTTAATAAGCTCAGCATGTGACTCTCACATTGACTATCACTATTGTACGGGCCTGTGTTTTGTTCCAATAAAACATTTCACAATACAGGCAGTATTCCAGTTGGCCCGTGAGCCAGTCAGTCATTGCTTGCCAAACCCAGAAGTTGCTTGCTAATCCTCCCACATGTTTTCATTTTGCTAAAATCCAAGATGTCTGACCAAGTGCCCTGAGTCAACAGACGCTCTGTTTGTAATAACAAAAACAGCAGCAGGAGAGATAATAGGAGGAGCACAGCTAACATCTGTCACATTCAAACCCCTCCCATGCTCTGCCCAGATGCCTTGCAGTCATCTCCTTGGTTGAGTATCGGTGTTCTTGATGACTAAGGCATCAGATTCCATATACTCCACTTGGTCACTGTTATTTTAGTGAGACTTTTTTTATTGGTGCATGTGTGTATTTGTGAGTGTCAGCACATGCACACCACAGCATACGTGTGGACAACTTGGGGTGTCAGCCTTTACCTTCTACCTTGAGGTAGTGGCTCTCATCCTTCATTGCTGCATTCACCAGACTAGCTGCCCCATGAACTTCTGGAAATTCTATTGTATTCACCTCCCTTCTCATAGTAGGTGCCCTGGAATTACAGACACCACAGTATCCATCTTTTTCATGCATGCTGGGGATCCCAAATTCAAGCTTATGCAGCCAGGGCTTTATCCACTGAGCCATCTCCCCAGCCCCTCAGAGAGACTTTTTTTTTTAACGTGAACTTTTTTTTTTATTGTCCATAATGAGTTACAATATTTAGTGGGCAAACAATGAGTTGTTATCCCCAATTCCCCGCTGCCCTTCCCTCCCCAATCCGCTGGATAACATCCTCCATGGGTCGTCTGGATAAGTCCTTGTGACAGGGGACCATGGATAGCCTAGTATTCAGCCAGGTTCTCCTGGCCATGCCTCTGGATAATCTCCCCCACCACGGCTCTCACAATCTTTCTGCCCCCTCTTCCGCATAGTTCCCTGAGTCGTGGTGGATGAGTATTAAGGCTGCTGTCTCTCTGGTAATTTTTTTAGCTTGTTTATTCAAATAGGATCTTGCTATGTAGCCCAGGCTGGTCTCAGACTCTTCATATTTTAACCTCTGATTTCCTAGTGCTGGGATTACAGTGCCACTATGCTGACTGGTCTGCTGACTAAGTAGTCTCCCTGTTGATCTCTTTTAAAGGGAGATCAGCCAGTTCCTCTTATCCCTGAGGACAGTTATCTGTCTTTAAACACTTCTCAGAAGAAATGGTTAAGTGCTTAATGGATATTTGATATTTCAAATAATTTTCTTTGATAGGATGGATATTTTCTCATAGAGTACTGGTTAAAACTGGAAGGGCTATTAGAGGTCATTGAGATTAATCTACTTACTTTAAAAAGGAACCGTCCAAGGCCCAGAGAGGGTAAAAGACTTGCCTTGGTTCTTACTTCTACTCATCTGTGTTCTTTCTGATCCTTTTCTAATACCATTTTCCTGCTTTCAACTTGATGCTTTTCTCTGTGATTTTTTTTTTCCTGAACTCTTGGTTCTTCCTGTCATTGCTTTCTTCTTCCCACTGTACTTAAACAGCATTTCTTCCAGGGTGGGAATCTGTCATAGTCAGCCATGCTGCTGGGATGAATCTCCAAAACAGGCACAGTTATGGGAGGAAAGGATTTATTGAAGCTACAAATCCAGGGAAAGATCCATAACAGTGAAGAGGCTGGCCCCCTTTCACAGGTCCAAGCAGAGAGAGAAACCTATCACCAACACCACACACTCAAGCAAAGACAGGCACACAGACACACACACACACACACATATATGTATATATATATGTGTGTGTGTGTGTGTATACACATATGTATGTATGTATGTATATATACACATATATATGTCGTATCTGTTCATTCTAAAAAAGAAATAAGAAATATAAATACCCATAATCCTTCCATTCAAAGATAATCATTGTTAATATATTACTGTTTTCATTGGGCATATACATGTGTATTTGGATGAGAATACTTTTAGGCTTCTTACAGTAGGCCTTTGTAGCAAGGGATCTGAGATCAAAACAACTTTACTTTTTTTTGAGGTAGAGTCTCACTCTAGCCCAGCCTGACCTGGAATTCACTATGTAGTCTCAGGCTGGCCTCAAACTAATGGAGATCCTCCTAACTCTGCCTCCTGAATTCTGGGATTAAAGAGATGCTTGACCACACCCAGCTCAAAACAACTTTTTATAAAAATATTTGTATTTATTTGCAAGAAGAGGGAGAGAATGAGAATGGGTATGCAAGGGTCTCTTATAAACAAACTTCAGACACACATGCCCCTTTTTTCATCTGGTTTATGTAGATACTGAGGAACTGAACTGGGGCTGGCAAGCTTTAGATACTGGAAGTTGAACTGGGGCTGGCAAGCTTTACAATCAAGCGCCTTTAACCATTGAGCCATTTCCCCAGCCCCTCCCCTTTAAAAATACTTTCATTCATTTGCAAGCAGAGCAAAATAACTTCTGAAGCTGGGCACTGGTAGTGTAGTGCATTCCTATAATCCTAGCTCTTAGGAGGCTGGGGTGGAGGACCGTGACACACACAAAATCTTTGAGTGTGCCTTCCAACTGTCCATTTGGAATGTATCCTTCCCAGGGCTCTTAGCTGCCATAAGGTATTGTGAGAATGGCACTTGCTGTGATGATTACTGAACCCTCTAGTAGATCCACACCTGCGTTCCTGTTAGCTCAGTTTTCATAGGTCTGAAGCAGCAGGACGGCAAGTAAGTTTTCCCCCAGTGCAGGTTGAAGGTAGCCTTAGCTCCCTTTCTATTAATGCGGTCAGCTTAGTCAGGTGAGTTTGAAGCTGCACGTAGAGAACACCTGTATTTAAAGTGACCTTGTCCTTTGTTACTGTGCAGGCCAAGGTAACAGAAGAGTTAGCAGCAGCTACCGCACAGGTCTCCCATCTGCAGCTGAAAATGACTGCTCATCAAAAGAAGGAAACAGAGCTGCAGGTACAGCTGACAGAAAGTTTGAAAGAGGCAGATCTTCTCAGGGGCCAGCTCACCAGACTACAGGGAGAAGTCTCAGGTAGGTCCTCAGTGGAGGATCCTGGTATTGCTGCCATTTAAACAAAAGGAATGAAGCTGTTTTCTTCCTGTCAGTTCCTTTGGCATAATACTTACAACATTCATGAAAGACCCAGTGTCAAGGTGGGCTGGTGTGAAAACTAAAAAAAAAATTCCAAAAGCCTAATGACCCAGGTTCAACTCCCCATTACCCAGTAAAGCCAGTGGCTCATGCAACAGGAATTTGTTCGCAGGGGCTGGAGGCCCTGGTGCACCCATTTCCCTACGTCTGTCTCTTCTCTCTATCTCTCTGCTTGCAAATAAATAAAAATATTTTCTAAAAAGAACAGAATAACCCACTCTTTAGTTGGAATTGATCTGCTGCCACTGTTCCCCTTTGTTTGAGGAAGTGTTGCTTCAACATCTTTGTTCCTTATGACTGACCTCACGTTCTTACAACTCATGACTGAGTGGATTTTGAAGAAAGAAGTGCCTCCTCTGTGGTTTCTTTCTTCCTAGAGAGTGGATTGCAGCTCTTCCTCTTGGCACTCAAGGCCCCTCCCCTTGGCTCATTTTCTATTTATTGCCCATTTCATCCTGCCTCTCCTGTACCACAGCCCTGATAGCTGTTCTTCAGCTCACTTGTTTTTCTTTTCATCTGTGCTTTTCTCTGAGCTTGGTGTGCTCACCATCACTAGTATTTATTTCTCTCTAATCCTCTCTGGACTCTACCTGTCAGAAGCTTTTCTGTGTGTGTGTGTGTGTGTGTGTGTATGTATGTGTGTTTAGACATTTTGATCTCTTCTTTAACAATCCTTTCTCTCTTAGTGCATTGATCTATTCATTATCACAGAATGGTTCTTTCATAAGCACCATTTATAAATCTATCCTTCCCTCCAGAATACACGTCTCTATATTGTCCCCTGCAAGGACAGTATTATGCCTCTACCATGTGAGAGTTATTTCAGTGCCTGGCAAAAAGATAGTGCCCAATACATATTGGTTGGTTAGAAGCTTGTGGAGACCAGCAGATGCTTTATGTCTTAGTATAGAGAATACCAAGTGTGGTATTCCACACTTCCAGTGTGAAAGGCAGCTGGGCCCATCTGGAGCAGTAGCAGAGTGGAAACACAGTTCCCAGCCTTATAGTTAAGTACTGCTGTCTGTGGTAAATTGGTTCCTTGGGGCTGGAGAGATGGCTCAGCTGTTGAGTGTAGTTCTTGTGTAAGCATGAGGGCCTGAGGGAGCCTGAAAGCACTCAGCTTCAAATCTCTAGGTCCCATGGAAACGGCTGGATGTGGCTGTGCATGCCTGTAGCTCCTATCCCAAAATGTGGAAGAGAGACCAGGAATCCCCTGTGTTCGCCAAAAGCAGCAGCTCTGGTATCAGTCAGAAATTGGTCTCATCCAAGAAAGGGTAGAAGAGCAATGGAGTGGGACACTCAATGTTCTGTCTCAGCCACAGCAGGCAAGCATGCACATCATGTACATACACCACACACACACATGACCATATTACATACAAACATACATACATAGAAAAGTCAAAAGTAAAGTAGTTCCTTGTAGATACATCCCTTCCTTTGTAAAGTAGTACTTGACTCATGCAAGGTGAACATATGTTGGACAATTTAGATCTTAATATCATTTCTGCTTTTGTGGTTCCCTATTATATAATTCCCTATGACAGTTTCTTCAAGAGCTATAGTTTTGCATACAAGTTTTGGTGCACTAAATTAAAAGATTAAGCCACAAGGGCCTTATTTGAGAAGGGATTTTTTTAAAGGAACCCTTTTATTAACATATATTAATTATACATAAGAATGGATTTCATGATGACATTTGCATACATATTCATATTCATCCCCTGGAGAAGGGATGCTTTGAAAGACAACTTTTTGTTTGTTTGTTTGTTTGTTTGTTTTTCAATGTAGAGTCTCACTCTAGCCCAGGATGACCTGGAATTCACTATGTAGTCTCAGGGTGGACTCAAACTCACAGTGATCCTCCTACCTTGGCCTCATAAGTGCTGAGGTTAGATGCTTGCCACCATGCTGGGCTTGAAAGCAAACTTGGAAGCATGTCCTAGCTCCCAACAACATTAAGAATTTCTTTCCCAGGCAACGAGGAAAGGCCTGAGCTCTATAACAAAGATCTGCCCAATGTAGTTAGATAGTGAATGAAATGGAATTGTTGGAGTGATAAGTTTTAAAGGTGATTTCTAACTGCTTAGACATTTCTTTTACATTTTGCATGTGCAGAAGGTGACATATGCATATAGAAGTGAATGTCTTCAGGGTAAATATGGTTGACAGGATAGTCAGCTGAGGACTGTTCCTTATTGTAGGCCAGGGAGGTGATGTTCAGAAGTGAATGGAGGATGCTTGTGTGGTCTTGAGATTGAAGCAGGCAGCTTCGAAAGAGCTGCTGGGACACCACCTCGTCCACTGCAGCTCTGGCTCTACAGTCTGCTCTTCTGCCCTAGAGCTCCAAGAAACCTCTGAGCAAGCACAGTCCAAGTTCAAAAGTGAGAAGCAGAGCAGAAGACAGCTGGAACTCAAGGTGACATCCCTGGAGGAAGAACTGACTGACCTCCGAGCTGAGAAAGAGTCCTTGGAAAAGGTAAATTTCTATCAGTCAGGTTTCTCTCTTGGGCCTTGTTAGCCAGGATTAGATGATTAATAAACATTTGAGGGGGGCTAGGGATATAGCTCAGTTGGTAGAGTGCTTGCCTAATGTGCATGAAGCCCTAGATTCTGTCCACATTAAACCATGACGGTATGTGCCAGTAACCCCAGCACTTGGGAGACAGAGGCAGGAGATCAGCGTAGGCTACATAGGGAGTTCAAGGCTAACCTGGGCTAGAGACCCTGTCTCGAAAGAAAAGAAAAAACTTGTTGAGATCAGTGGCCACCATTGTCCCACCAATCCTCTGTTACCAAGCTAGAGCTGATGGTGGTTCTCTTGTTCCTAAGAACCTTTCAGAGAGGAAAAGGAAATCCGCTCAAGAGCGCTGCCAGGCCGAGGAGGAGATGGAGGAGATTCGCAAGTCACACCAGGAGGAACTGGACAAACTGCGGCAGCTCTTAAAAAAGGCTCGAGGGTCCATGGACCAAGTAGCTGCAGAACAGGTAATGGATCTAGAGTGCTCTGGAAATACAAGGAGGGTGAGGGATTCAGAGACCAGAGCATCTAGCTCTGCCTTATCCTTTAGGAAGATGCTCTAACTAATACCATCCCTTGGAGAATGATGGGGAAAGTAATCGGAGACATGCAGGAAAGCTAGGAATCAAACCAGAAATCTTTTCTTTGTTTCTGAAAATCTAGTTGGTGTCTAAAGAAAGCATAAAAATCTATTTATACAAAAAATTCAAGCCAGGTATAGTGGTATAGGTTTGTAATCCCAGCACTTGGGAGGCCAAGGCAGGTAAATTCCAAGTTTAGGGCAAAAAGCCAGCAGCTTAGGCTACATAATGAAACTCCATCTGCCCCTTACACCAAAAAGAAAAAACAAATCAATGGATAAAATTCAAGTCTGTAATTTCCTCAGCTGTGATGTAACACCTTTGATTCACATTGTCACCTGTAGACATTTAGTAAGGGGAGCCAAGGATAATGGTTATAGCCATATCTCTAGTTGCTTTGATAGCAACCTTTCTCATTCTGTATTTAAAATCTGTAATAATCAGAGTGCAATAATGTGTCCTTGATTTTATGGCCTTTGGAGACTTTAGCAAAAAAAAAAAAAGTTTCTGAACCTATAAAATTTAGGGTGTGGACCTTGAAAAGTATTGATTGCATTTATGGTGCTGTCCTTCAGGGACCTGTATGGATAATCACAATTTTGTCTGATTGAATTACATTTTTGCCTTTTGGAATGCTGACAGTGAGTGGCATCTTCCTTCCTACATTAAAAGGACATTTATTTTCAAAGCAATGAAAGTCTTTCAAACAGTTGCTTTCTACCTTCTCCTTTTCATGAAGAATGGGCTTCCCGTGGTGCAGCAGGAGCCACCATTCAAGGCCATGGCTTTCTCTTGGCAGCTGTCGCTAGCGCAGGCTGAGCTACAAAGCCAGTGGGAAGCAAAGTGCGAACATCTGTTGGCCTCCGCCAAAGAGGAACACCTGCAGCAGTACCAGGAGGTGTGCGCGCAGAGGGATGCCCACCAGCAGAAGCTGACACGCCTTCAGGAAAAGGTAGCTTTTGCTATGGGCCAGGCAACTTAAGCAGCCCAGGTAACATGGGGCCTTCAGCTTGTTTGAGTGCTGTCCATCCTTGTGAGTCTAAACAGTGTTTAGCTAGAAAATAAGACCATGCTAGTATAACTTCACATGCTTCCATGGGGTGATGGGTCAGTGTCCTGGAAAAGAAGAAACAGCACCAGTGTTCTGGAACTTGTTTTCCATTATTTAGTCCTTTCTTTACTAAGCAAATACTTATTGAGTGCTGTGCTCCCGCCAAGGTGTTAGAAGGGGGCCTACAAAGAGCTCTGCCCTCAAGAATCTCATAGTAAAGAGAAACAAAGATAAGCAGTAGGTGCTGTGAGACTCAGCAGAGGAAGTACACTAGAGGAACCAGGAAGGAGTCCCTTGGGTGGTGACCTTAAAGCAAAGCCAAGGACAAGTAGCAGTGATAAGGCAGGTGGAATTGAGCCTAGGATGTGGTGAGGATCCTTATACATGAGGAGAGAGAGGTGGGAGATGGCTTTTTTAGTCCTGGATGTCAGTTCTTTTCCTCAAAGCAACCAATCAGTCCTTTGACTCAAAGATATTGGAGGCGGTCTTATAGGTGAATAGATTGCTAAATATTTATATGTATGACTAATGCTCTTATTACTGACACCCCTTGTTTTCATTATCTTCTTGACCTGATTAGGAACAGGTCAGGTAACTTGATGAGAAGGAGGAAATGAATCTTGGAGTTGAGTGAAGAAGAAACACAGTGATCTCCTCAGCAAGCCTGGGGTGGGGTAGAGGGGATGGGCCCAGCATACCTATATAAGGTTAGGACTTGATGCTTAGAATAGTTCTCCTCTGTATGGGTTTCCCGACCTTCACATCCAGTCAGTCATCCAGGGTCCCAAGGTCACAGCCACAGTCTGTCTGTTTTGCAGTGCTTAGGCCTGCAGGCTCAAGTCACAGCCCTCACAGCACAGAATGAAGAGCACATCCAGGAGCTGGAGAAGAACAAGTTCCCAGTGCCAGGAGTCAAAGCTACAGCCGACCCCTCCGAGAAGGTGAGCTGACATCTCAAAGAAAAAGCCAACCACAGCACATCAAGGTGTTGGATGCACTTACCAAGTATTCAGAAAGCATGTGGCCAGTATGTTATGGTGTAAGCTTTTGTTTCTAATTTTATTGATACACCATTTGTCTGACTTAAAAATCATCCCTTAAAGCCGGGCGTGGTGGCGCACGCCTTTAATCCCAGCACTTGGGAGGCAGAGGTAGGAGGATTGCCGTGAGTTCAAGGCCACCCTGAGACTACATAGTGAATTCCAGGTCAGCCTGGACTAGAGCGAGACACTACCTTGAAAAACCAAAAAAAAAAACCCCAACAACAAAAAATCATCCCTTAAAAACCTCCCACTTGGGGAGACAAGCCCAAAGGGCTATTTTTCTGAAGCTTTAACAGATACGGGAAGTGTTATGTCACAGAAGTTTCAGAGAGTGAGGGTATGTCCAGCATCCAGCAGCCACAAATCCCTGTGGCCAGAGCAGCTCTCTGGTACATATGGATAGAGGGAAGCATCAATAAATTGTCTTTATGTTGCCTTAGACAAACACCACAGCTTGCCTGCCCTTAATAGGGGGCTTACACAGCTTGCTCTTCTGTCAAAATATATTTGTCATTTAATATTGTCCTCTCCACAGTGACAATTCTCACTGCCTCCATTCATGACCAGTCATGTCCCTCTGTAAAGTTCTAACTCTTCAGTCTCTCTTTTGAAGCAGGGTCTCATTCTAATCCAGGCTGACTTGGAATTCACTCTGTAGCGTAGGCTGGCCTCAAACTCACAGTCCTCCTACCATAGCCTTCCAAGCACTTGGATTAAAGGTGTGTGCTCAGCTCTCAATGTTTTTCTCAATAACTCCATTTTGGTAGCATATATTTTTGATCTTTGCATAGGTTAAGAAAATAATGAACCAGGTGTTTCAGTCATTGCGGGGAGAGTTTGAGCTGGAGGAGTCTTACAAGGGCAGGACCATTCTTGGAACCATCATGAGTACGATCAAGGTATAGCCAACAAACTGTCAGTTGTTCCATTGGAATGGGTTTTGTGTTTAATTACCTTCTAAGCATTCATTCTTTAAAAAGTTCCTCAAGACTGTTCATCAGTGATTGAGATACTTGCAGTGACATGTGTCTGGGTAGATGTAGCCAGCCTCTTTTGACAGGGAGAAGCCCTGTCATTTGAAGGAAGTGTACCTGCTGTCTTTCTTTCAGTGCTCATCCCCTACTTGGCTTTTGAACAGATGGTGACTCTGCAGCTGTTGAACCAGCAGGAGCAAGAGCAGGGAGGAAGCAGCAGTGAGGAAGAAGAGCAGCCTCACAGAGCGTCTCAAGAGCAGCCAGGCCCCACCACTCCTGGGCTCGCTCCAGCACCTCCAAGCAGGGAGAGGAAGGAGGCTTCCAAGGTGCTGTCAGAGCAGGTAGTAGGGGAGACCGTTTGTCTGCCTCCACAGGCTCTCCCTGAGCCCCAAGATGATGCACAGACAAGGAAAGAGGAGCCCGCAGGGGCAGAGATGCCCTCAGAGTTCAAAGATGGTTCCCACCCACCTGAGTTGGCTTGTGTTCCATCTCACAGAATCTTGGGGCCCCCCACTTCAATCCCACCTCAGCCTCCAGGTTCTATAACTGTGGACTCTGAGTGTGAGGGGACACTTGGTGCTGACTCTGCAGCAGTGCAGCCCAACAATATGTTGGGAGAAGCACGTGTTGGGGAAATAGCCCCAGATGGCCTTCAGCAAGGAAACTCCAGGAGGGTGTCATTGCCTCCAGACCCGGAGAAGGGGGAGCCACTAGCCTTGGACCCTGAAAACTCAGGAGGAGAGCCTCAGCCTCCAGAGCTCACAGAAGATGAGGGTGCCACTGGCTCCGCTGGTCCGTGTGAGGAACCACCAGGCACAGAGTTGTCTTCTCCAGCTGCAGGAGCAGCCCTCAAAGCTAACCGTCGCTCTCAGGGTTTCAGGTATGTTCCTCTGAACACAGAGGCAGGGAGAAGGCAGCCCCTTGAGGAAGTGATCTCCCTTTGTTCCAGGGCTATCAACTGACACTCATTCATTTGCTACTGTATTTATTCAATGATAGTTACTATATTCATATAGCTCTATAGATATGATAGTGTGGACCAAGACAAATGAAATTTTATATCGCTCTTAAAGTTTGGATTTTATGCAAGTACAGTGAGAAATCATTAAGATAGGTTAAGCAGGAATGGTGGGGTCTGACTTAATAGCCTTAGAGACTGCTCTGGCTGCAGAGAAGCTGATGCAGAGCATGAGAAGAATGTTAAAGGGGGTGAACGATCCTTATCACAGCATCCGTGACCCTCATAGGTACCTTGGCCAGGGCAGGAACAGCAACATGTTCTGTGACTTGATTTTCCTTCAGTTTCTCTGAGGATGAAGAGGATGAATTGTTTAAAGGGGCAACTCTGAAAGTTCCAAGGCCCAAATCCCAGCCGGAGGAGGAGGATGAAGATGAGGTGGTAAGGAAACCCCAGGGCCTGCCAAGTCCTCATACTACCTCCTGGGGTCTCTTCTCTGCAGGCTCAGAGAAGAGAAAAGGAGTTTGTTGGTGGCCCACTCCTTGGACTCTGTGTGCAGGGCCCTGTGGGAGCAAGCTTGGGGCTTGGAACGGGCAGTTCTGTAAGCATAGTGGGGATGGCCAGCTGCCACTTTACTTTTGAAAGGTAACCATCATCTGTATCCACAGAGGAATCAGTCCCATTTGAAGTGAGGGAAGGTGGGAGGGACTTTGAAGATCATCTTGTTGGGCATTCTTACCCCTAGACAAAGCAGCAAGCTCAGAAGGACGCTCTACCCAAAACATGAAGGAAAAGCTAATGGAAGAGTGAGGACTAAATGCCCAGGCTCTTGCAGTAGTCACCTGTTTCTGTTTGTTTGGTTGGCCTGCTTCCAACCTGCTCCCTTGCTTTGTCATCACAACATCCCTGAGCAGATGGTTTACTACTGACAGCACAGCCTCGTGTCACACAGTGTGAGAAGGAAGGCCAGCAAAGGAAATTGCTGACAGCCCAGACTGGAGCCCTGGCTCATCGTCTGCTGTTCCCTTTGTATGGGGTAAAAACACTGCTAGCTGACACTAGGCCATTTTGAGTGGATGATGGGAATGTCCCTGGTGTGAAATGTGTGTGGAAAACAAAGCAGAACTTTAGACTCAGTCTATCCCCAGGTCAGAAATATAAGATTGAGCTGGGCATGGTGGCGCACGCCTTTAATCCCAGCACTCAGGAGGCAGAGGTAGAAGGATCGCTGTGAGTTTGAGGTCAGCCTGGGACTATAGAGTGAATTCCAGGTCAGCCTGGGCTAGAGTGAGACCCTACCTCGAAAACAAACAAAGAAATACAAGATTGATTGACTTAATATTCCATCCCTTTATAGATCATCCAGTTATCCAGAATGGCTTTTGCCATCTGGAATCTGGCTCACATTCACCAGAGCCCTTGACTGCTTGCCTGTGGGGACAAACACCTGTTTCTCCACTGGCCTTTCTTCCCAAGAATTGAGTTTTCATCTGAGAGCACTAACTACACACTCTACACAGAAAAAGACCAAAAAAGTATCCCAAGTAACTTCCCTAGATATACTTGGAAATGTCTTAATTAGCATTATATTTATAGTATTACTACCACTACCATTAAGTTAATCTCTATTTTGGGGAGTATTCAGAAAATTACTTCCCAGTTTCACTTAATCCTCTACTGACCCAGTGCAATAGATATCTTGTACCATATAGTTCAGAGGAATGAGCTCAGGCAGATTAAATAAGGTAACTCAGGTTAGATGGCTGGTAAATGGAAAGTCAGAACGAAACGAGCTGTGAGCACATCTGAAAGTCTTGCACTGTCACTGCACCCTGCAGACTTTAAGGGTTACTTAGTTCATGCCCAGAGGTCTATTATTGGGTGGACAATGGGATTAGCCTAGAGCCTTCCCTTGGCCTGGCTTCTGTGGTGACTGTTCCTGATCAGCAGTAGCTCATAGATTAGAAAACACTTTAGTAGGCACTATTCAGTTTGTTCTTGTCACCATGGAACCTGTGCCCTACCAAACCAGAGTAAGAAGGCCAGAAGCTCAAATCATGAGAAGGGCAGGAGAATCTTTACATAGTTCCTTGTGTTAGTAGGCTTTCTGTTACTATCAAAAAATACCTGATATGCCAGGCATGGTGTGGTGCACGCCTTGAATCCCAGCACTCGGGAGGCAGAGGTAGGAGGATCACTGTGAGTTTGAGGTCAGCCTGGGACTACAGAGTGAATTCCAGGTCAGCCTGGACTACAGGGAGATCCTACCTTGAAAAAAAGAAAAAAAAAACCCAAAAACCCTGATATAATAATTTTATAAAGAGTTTTGTTTGGACTCAGTTTTGGGGGTTTTAGTCCATAATTGGTTTACCACATTGCTGTCAGGCCTGTGGTGAGGCCATACATCCCAGTGAGAGCATGTGGTGTCCCCTTCAAAGGAACACCTCGAATCACCTGAGACCTCATCTTTCAAGGCTTCTCACACCTTCTTACACCATCACACTGGGGACATTAAGCTTCTAACTGCAGCACCCTTTCTTTATATTCCCTGGTTGAAGGGAGCAGGTGTGGAGCCACGGGACCAAGGTCATAGGAAGCCAGCCCTGTGTTCATGGGCTTTCTTTATCTGTTAGAATTGTCCACTCAGGAATGTGGCCAAACCTCCATGAAATTTCCGTCCTTCTCAAATGATGATGTCACCTCAGAGCCAGTTAGGCTACCATAAGCCATGACGTTTTTTCAAGCATGATTGTGTACATCACATCTTCAAATATTCTACTTTTAGGCTGCTCTGCTTCCATTTCTTATCTCATCTTGCCTGCCTTTTCTCCGTGTGACATGTGCTAGCTACACACAGAGTAGCATCTGTCAAATCAGTACGTGTCTCACAAATAAATGACATCAGCCAAACAAAGTTGGTCTTTTGTCTCTGTTGAAACATGGCCTCCCTCTCTGCATTCTTGACTCAGCTTTATCTGGAAGTTGCAGTTTGCTGGCCTCAGTGCACCTCCTTTCTACTCTGGACTAGGATAGACACTGACCACTTCCCCTCGTAGGCAGGAAGCCCACCTGACCAGGAACAAGCGAGGACTGACCTCTCTTTCCTGTTTTCCTGTTTTGTCAGAGCATGAAGGGACGCCCGCCCCCAACACCCCTTTTTGATGATGATGACGATGACATTGACTGGCTGGGATGAAGACCTAGGAAACGGGTACACAGGCTTCTCTCCCAACTCTTCCCTAAGCAGGGTCTAGATGAACCCCAGGATGAGGTCAAGGTGAACATTAAGGACAGTGGTTCAGATGTCTGAGTTGGCCACTGTCTGAGCCCCTGCCTGAGCTGGTGAAGAGGACTGTGATCCCGTCTTCAGAACTGGTATTGAGGAGCTCTGGTTGGAGAAAGGGCTGGGAGGTCCCTCCAGCTAGTCACAAGCAACCTGTGCTCCTCTTACTAATCTCCAGGCTGCTCTTTGAGCCCCATTCCTGCCCTCTCATCTGTCCTCCAGCAACAAGGCCTGCCACCCCGCAGGCAGGTTTCCCTGGAGAACTGCAAGATCATACTTCTGGTTCAGTCAGCAGCCTGGCCTGTGGCCCTAGGATATGTATCTTTTTTTCTCTGCCTTAAGTCTTATTCAAGAGGTCAATTAGTACTTGAAATTAACAAAACTAAAATAAATGTCTATAATAAAAGAACTCTGGCCCTTGGAGAGAAACTGGGCTTTTCAGGGTTATCTGTTCTCCTTCTTTGGGATCCTAAGGGTAGGAGTTAGAACTGGGTCATGAATGTGTACAAAAGCCCTGTGACTTATTCCCTTTGGCACCTAATCCTAAAACTTGAAGGCTTGGGCTGGAGAAATGGCTCAGCAGGTAAGGCGTTTGCCTGCAAAGCAGGACCTGAGTTCAATTCTTCAGATGCACAAGGTGGCACATGTGTCTGGAGGCCCTGGTGCACCCAATCTATCTGCCTCTTTCTCTCCCTCTCAATATATATATATATATATATATATTTTCCTCTCAATATATTTTAACAACAACAAAACCTTGAAGGCTTTCAGAGTCACCACTCTGCAATCCCAGCTCACCTCAGTTTCATAAGACTCAGGGTCCTGCATTTAACTGAGGATCAGTCCTATCCTGAACTGGCTTCTTCAGGCTCTGGTACAACTTAAGGAGCCATACAGAGAAGGGGTGAGGTCCCTGATATCCCCTATTCATGGCACCTGAGGGGTTTTCCACTTCTAGAGCAGCTTCCATTCTCTCTGAGCTCACAAGCTGGGACTGATAAAGACAGAAAGTATTTGTGGCCATTTATTGTAGGGCCTTTCAAAGACCATGCAGCAAGTCTTCAAATGGATAATCATTTTTTAATTTAAAAATATTTTCATTTTCTTATGAGCAGAGAGGAAAGAGTATGGATACACCAGGGCCTATTGCCAATGTAAATTCCAGACACACTTCATGCATTTGGCTTTATATGGGGAATGGGGATTTGAACCCTGGGCTGACAGACTTTGAAAGCAAGTGCCTTTAACCCTGAGCCATCTCTCCACCCCTCATTTTATTATTTTATGGGCTGGGGAGATGGTTCAGCGAGCAACAGTGCTTGTTGCATAAGCATCTGAGCTTGATCTCCAGCACTCGTGTGAAAAACTGGGCATGGGGGCTGGAGAGATGGCTCAGCAGTTAAGGCACTTGCCTCCAGTGTCTAAGGCCCCAGTTCAATTCCCCAGGACCCACATAAGCCAGACACACAAGGTAGTGGCCCTGGTGCGCACTCTTGCGCGCTCTCTCTCTCCTCTCTCTCCTCTCTCTCTCTCTCTCTCTCTCTCTCTCTCTCTCTCTCTCATTCTATCTCTCTGCTTGGAAATGAATAAAATATTTTTTTAAAAAACTGGGCATGGCCACATATACCTTTAATCCTGGCCGTGAGGGGGCTTCTGCCAGTCTGTACAAAACTAGCAGCTCCAGGTTCAGTGAGTTGCTTAGTCTCAAGAAGATAAAGGGAGGGCTGGAGAGATGGCTCAGCGGTTAAGGCACTTGCCTCCAGTGCCTAAGGCCCTGGGTTCAATTCCCCAGGACCCACATACACCAGATCCACAAGGTGGTGGCTCTGGTGTTCTAAAAAAAAAAAAAAAAAAAGAAGATGATAAAGGGAGACATCTGATGTTATCTTATCTCTACATTCATAGGCACAGGACATTTGCATACACTATGCACATGCCAAAAATTTTTTTCAAGATAGGGTCTTGCTCTAGCCCAGGTAGACCTGGAATTTACTATGTAGTCTCAGGGTGGCCTCGAACTCACAGTAATCCTCATACCTCTGCCTCCCAAGTGCTGGGATTAAAGGCGTGCACCACCACATCGGGCCAAAGAGGGTAATTTTAACAAAAATGTTCCCTGGTTTTAAGTGGTTATGAAGAATCCTGAAATCCAATGCATCTGACCAACATTAACCTGGCAGACTTCATGTCTGTCTTGTACATGTGGGCCTGGAAAACTGCAAGATGACTTGTGTATTAAACTTTGTTGTTTACCAAATAGGTACCATTGGCTGGTACTGTACACAAACTGTCTCATCTCCAACAGCCACTGCAGAAGACACTGTTACCACCATTTCACAGAGGAGAAAACTGAGGTGTAGAGGGGTAATTTTCAGACAACAGAACAAGAATCCAAATCCTGACTGATGTGAGAGCCTGGGTCTTGCCTACCTCCTTGCCTGCCATTAGGCTGAAGGAAGGGGCTAGTGCTGCTTGTTAGGAAAACAGGCTCCAGAGCTGGGAGGTGGTAGAGCAACTGCCTAGTATTTTCAAGGCCCTGGATTAGATCCCAGCACTGAAGAAAAGAAATTTGGACTCCACCCCCAGATCTCCTGAGAGACTTCCCACCTGCTATGGTAAATTACAGAGCACAGCACAGGGTGTCTGTAGTCAGAACGCTGCCCTGTCTTCATGGTCACTCCTGACTATTGCTCATTAGTTGGGTGGCTGTTTCTTGGGCCTCAGGTTCTTTCTCTCTATGATAAAGACAGTGAGTTACTACCTTGTAGTGAGGATTAAATATAGTTGTAAAAGGTGCTTAACATTAGCACATAATAAACATTAGGGAAAGTTCCAACAACGGATCTCCTACTAAGTCTAACCATATAGTCAACTCTATAAATTTTTTTATAAAGCCCTCTGCCTCAAAGCCTCAAATATTATAGTATAACTGGATAATACCAAGTTAAGGAGTTTGCCAGTCATCCATGAAAATGCCCATCTTAGCAGTGCCCTAAAGAGGAAGCTGTGATAGCTGGTCAGGGCTTTCCAGTGACGGGCACAACTACACCAGACCCTCAAAATCTTACATCTAAGTCTAGGCAGCTCTTCACTTCCTGGGCACCAAGCAGTTCGAGAAACAGCTCATACTCTTTATTGTGACACTTCTTAGTATCAATTAAAGGTGATAATACTTTTGCTCTGCCCTCAGAGAAGGAACTAATTAGTCATGCCAACACAGGTGTTTATAGTCCATGTGACAGTCCTCTTATAACAGGCACTCAGTTAATAACTTGTTACATGAATCAAAGAATGTTGACTCTGGAAGCACAGCACTTCAGGCCTCAGTTTCCCTGTGCACAGAGCTGTTTGTAACACACGGGCAGCCTTAGTGCTCTGTCTCACATAGTGTACCTCTAGCTCCATAAACCCTTCCCAGTCCCTGTGGAGGTCACATATGAGGCACCTGTACTTACCTTTTGGGATGAGGAGAAACAGATCAACAATCACAAGTTGTTAAAAATATATATTTATTAAAATGGATGTTTTTAATTCTCAAATCTTTAAACCATCTTTTCATTGAACCCATGAGGTACTTGAGAATAGATATTATAGTATACAGAAGTGATTTTCCTGTGTGTGTGTGTGTGTGTGTGTGTGTGTGTGTGTGTGTGTGTGTGTGTTTATGTGTGTGTGTGTGATAGGTTCTTACTATGTAGCCTAGGCTGGCCTTGAACTCACAATCTGTCTCAGCCTCCTAAGTGCTGGTTATAGGTGTGCAGCACCACACCTGGCTCTTTCTAACTCTAAAAGTGCCCTGGCTTTGGTGTGATTGCATCCTCAATCACTATCCCCCAGCTTAATCAGTACATTCAGTGACTGAATTGTTTCCCCACCAAATTTTTGTAAGTCATAAATAAGGACCATTAGCTCTGCTACTCAATGCAGTTCTCTGGTGCATAAAGGAGGATCAGGAAGAGGCCTGAGGAGCTCCTAGCACCTCATCCCTACACTGACCTGCTGCAGGCAGTGCTGTCTGATGGGGAGCTCACCTGCCCAGGAGACAAGCAAGCAGCCTTTGTAACAATCCTGGGTCTCTGCCTTCAATCAGCTGCTAGTCTTCCCCAAGAAAGGGAGACAGGTCTCAACAGATGCCACCCACTGTCATGAATATAATGAAATCTTATTAAATAATTTCTTTTGTATGAATGTGCAAAACTGCCAATCTGGAGTTCAAGAGGAAAGATAAAAAATCTTGTCAATGACAGTCTTCATTATTGCAAAGGCACACAGGCGAGAACAAGGAGCTAGCCTGGTCTCTGTCCCCCAAAATGGAAGACAAGTGGTCAGAAAGACGAGTGGAAGACGTCCTGAAGATAAGGCCCAAATCGAAAGAGGGTTTCTGGGTTCCATGGCCTTCATCACCCAGAACCCATCTCCTTGTCCTGAAGATCTCTGAAGATTCTTAAATTTAAGTCTCAGATCTGTGGTCACAGGCCCAGCTACCCTACTGCAGGTTCTAGACTCCATTCTGCCTTCAGTTGCAGCTGCTTTCTTAAGGCACCACATGAGACTTGGGCCCTACACCAGCCACTGGAAAGGGAGATAGCTGCATTGGCCTCTGAGCTCCAGGGACCACATGTTGGCTGCAGCTCAAAGCTGCCAGGAACCGGGAAAGGGGAGCAATGGCCATCGTAAGAAAAAACATCTGGAAGAGAGGCCCTGGTTCCTTCCAGCCCTCAGCACCTGCACAGCTCCGCCTAGCTAAACCACGCGGAGAAGTGGGTAGGCTAGGAAGTAGCCCACAGCTGAGCCCAGGACCACACCGAGGAAAATCCAGCTGTTGTAGGACATTACAGCCAGCATCACGAAGTAGCCAATGACCACCTGAATGACATGGACTAGAGACTGGCCACAGTGACACAAAAACCACCTAGACATAAAAGAAAAACAAGTTAATGCTGATCATGAGCAGGTGAGGAGTTCTGACAGGGAGAGAATATGCTTAGCTCTTTCAGAGACACAGTTCCCACTATATTTAGCTCTGAGCTTCCCAACAACTTAAGCAAAAGATGAAATAACATTTAACCTATTTTGTCTGACAAGTAATGAGGAAATCATCAGTAAGGCTAATTTTTCCTGAATTGAATGTGGGAAGGATGGCAGGATGGCAATGCAAAGACAGGGCCTTTGGGACAGATCAGCTCCTAGCTCAGCTAGCAAGTCTGGCCTATCATGTGCCGACCTCTGACTTCCTCATCAATAAAACGCAACTCCCTCACAGGGTGGTTCAGAGGATGTGAGGTCCTCAAGTAAGTGGTTGGAGAGGGAGCAGGTAGCCTCAGCTTAGGCGAGGCTAGAGAGAGCAGACCGATGGGAACAGAGAAAGGTGTCTGAAGGAATGAACACCTGCTCAAAAGCCTGTGGCCAGGGAGATTACAGTCTTAGTGGGGAAACTGCTGCTGCTGTTTTGCTAAATGGACATGATGTGCCTGTCAAACTGCCCTCTGAATATGTGTGCTTCACCCATAGATGAGTGTTGCTCTCGACCTTGGTTAGAGGAGCTTCTTTTTACAGTAAACAGTGGTTTCTTCAAGAGACTCCTAACTGGTCAAAGTGCTGAGAATAAGTGGTGTATCTGTATCATAAGGCTTGGGGAACACTAAGAAAGACAGGACAGAAAACAATGTAAGCCCTGGAGGAAGGGATGGAGTGCTGTGGAATGCTGTGCATTCGTGGACTCAGCAGCTGTGGTTAAGTGCTCAAGACTGGGCCCGTCAACATTCCTTCAGAGAGGGAGTCATGACATGGTGCAGCCTCTCAAGCTGCCATGTCTTATTAAAGGAACCCCACTTGTGTTCATGCAAGCAACCCTAATTAAACTTGGTGGGCCACAAAACACACACACACACACACACACACACCAAAGTACAAGGGGAATAAACTGAGGAGAAAGGGTTTTATGAGTGTGTGAGGAGACAAGAGAGGGTAATGGGAGGTATGACCAAAATACATCATATACATGTATAAATTGTTAATGAGTAAATAAATTTTAAGAATAAACCCCCCCTCTTCCACCAAGTAGGACATATGGCTGACAACAGCTCTTGCTTTGGGACAGCTGTAGATCCCCTCCTAGGCTTGAGAGCTGACATCACAGGTCCCTGTGTAAGTCCTTCACAGTCTCCCAAGAGGCTGCTGAGGGAGAGAGCTCTGGCCCAGACACTGGTGACTCAGGCTCAAGTTCACCTAAGTACTTCGGCAACTGAAGGGTCATCCCTGGACCTCAATGCTTTCTGGGCCCAGCCACCTTTCAGGACAAAAAGTAAGCACTCTACCCATCCCCCACCCGGTGCTGTACCTGAGGTGGGTTCTGCTGACCAGGTGTGAGCTGGAGCCTGCCAAATCCTGATCTGTTTCCAAGATGAGCTGCTGGCTTGTAGCAGGAGGCAGGCTCTCCAGCGTCTTGTGGAGCAGCTTGGCTTTGCTGACCTTGATGCCTTCATACAACACAGCCAGGAGCAGGACCACCAACACCGAGAGAGCTATGCCTGTGAGTGGAGGCCAAGATGAGAAAGATCCTGGTAGTCCATGTACCGTAACATGACTGCAGATAAGGACAGCATACTGAATATATCAGAAAAGCCAAGGGAGGATTCCACAAAAAATGTTGGGAGAGAGATGTGCCCTGATTTGAACATTGCCCAGTGCACACATGGATTGCAACATCACATGGTATTGAATAAATATGTGCAATTTTTTCCAATTAAAAATAATTAAGCTGTTGGAACTAGGGATTCAGGGCAATAGGCACCGGATCCCGTACTCTTGGGCTCCCAAAACAAGATGCACTATGGGAGCGAGTGACAGGGAGGCTACTAAAAATAGAATCTAGGTAATCCAGAATTGTGTATATTTGCTAACCTACACTGATCTCACACTCCGATGGAGATTGTGTTTGTATTTTTCAGGATGCAGCGAGAGAGCTGGGGCCCATCTAACCCTACCAACCGACCGTAGGCCGATAGCTGAGATTCTGGCAAGAGAGGAGCCACCACAGTCATATCGTGGAGGATCCAAATGGAACCCTGCAGAGAATGACAGGATGAACAAGGGGCCCACAGCCATTAAATCAACACAGGATAAGCCAGTGAGACAGAAACCAACGATTTTCGACACAAAGACCCCTAAGCTCACAACCTTAAAGCAGCCTTAATACTCATCCACCATGACTCAGGGAACTATGCGGAAGAGGGGGTGGAAAGATTGTGAGAGCCGTGGTTGGGGAGATTATCCAGAGGCATGGCCAGGAGAACCTGGCTGAATACTAGGCTATCCATGGTCCCCTGTCACAAGAACTGATCCAGACGACCCATGGAGGGGGGAGGGAAGGGCAGTGGGGAATTGGCGATAACAACTCATTGTTTGCCCACTAAATGTTGTAACTCATTATGGACAATAAATTTAAAAAATAAAAAAGGAAAAAAGATGTTCTAACACACACACACACACAAAAAAATAATTAAGCTGTGCCTGGTGGTACAGGAACATACCCAAGCTATTCAGCAGGCCAAGTTATAAGATCACAAGTTCAAGGCCAGCCCGAATAACTTAATGAGACCCTGGTTCTAAATAAGAAGTAAAAAGAGGTCTGGGTATATAGCTCAGTAGCAGAGTATGTGCCTACCATGTACAAGACTCTAGATTCAACCCCTAAGCCCACAATCAAATAACCTAGCCCACCTTCCATTCTCCCCACATCTGCTCCAGCCACCTCTCTCTTCTCATTGAGTTCATCACTTTGTCTCTTTCCCCTCAGTGATAGAAGCTATGAACACTGTCCCCAAAGCACCCCTCACAGTCCACACATCTGTCAGGATACAGGGGGACCCTGTTTACCTACAGGTATGAAAAACTCTACACAGAAAAGGATGAATACTTGTCTTGGGGCTGGGGAGATGGTGCTGCAGTTAGAGGCACTTCTTACAAACCCTGACAGCATGGGTTCAATTCTCCACCTGACCACATAATGCTGGATGCAAAAAGTGTACATGCATCTGGCATTCTACTGCATTGAGATGTACACACACACAAATAAATATAGTGATCTTTGGAAACTTATGATATAGGTAGGTTTTTTTTGTCTAAAATAGGATGCACTATTTTAATAGAAAAAAAATCCAATGAATTATTTTATAGAAAACAGTAAATGCTTACTAGAAGTGGCATGTAAAGTTAACTCCAATGGTACCACTCTTCATAAATGGAGAGATAATAAATGGTCTAGCCAAAGTATTTTATTGGTCTTTGTGACAAGAATATATATATTTGGGGCACATGCCTTGTCATGGTTTGATCCAGGTGTCCCCCACAAACACATGAATGTGTTCTGGGTAATTGATCCTCAGCTGATGGCAGTTTGGATTTTACAACTTCGATGGAGCTGTGTTGTTGGGGGCAGGTTTATGGGGTTATATTATGGGGTGATGTCCACCCCTCTGTTCACGCCTTCATTTTCCCTGCCAGGATGGAGTCTCCCCTGGGGTCCGTAAGCCAAATAAACCCATTCCTCCACAAGCCGCTTTTGCTTGGGTTCTTTCTGCGCAGCAACCAGAAAGTTGACCTCAACATGCCTACAATCCCACCATTTAGAAGTCTAAAGTAGGTGGGTTGACTTTGAGGCCAGCCTAGCTTTATAGTAAGGCCCTGTATATTAAAAAGAAAGAGAGAGAGAGAGAGAGAAAAGAGAGAGAGAGGTGGGGGAGGAAAGAAGGGGAAGAGGACAGGAAGAAAAGAAGGAAGGAAGGGAGAGGGAAGGAAGGAGATAGGAATGAAGAAGGAAGGGAGAAAGGGAGAAAGAAAACAAATACTTAATTGGTCTCTGTCCTGATTTCCTGGCAAACAACTCCTAAAATCCCTAAAAGCTAGTGGTGGCTAGGGTTTCTAGTTAGTCAGTCTCAGAAAGGGAACCATATGAGGGTTGGAAGTGTCAGTCTCACCCCCAACTTCTGGAGTGAGGACAGGGGCTACAGTCAGCCAGTGACTTACTTGTGCTGCTGGACAGCATTAGAACTAGGATTTTCAGAGGCAGAAGCTTTCCTCCCTCTCTCTTTCCCACCTCTTCGGCCTTGAGGATCAATAAGAAAAAGAGCTCTTTGGGGTGCAAAGAGTAGCAGTTATAAGGTCCTATATAATTCTAAGTGCAAAGCTCCTGTTCAACATTCATGCCTTAAAATGCCCACTGACAAGAGCCCAGACTCCACCACTATTGGAGTTGCCAAGCTACAAGCCTAGGCCTCCTAATTCTTACCTGCAGGACTGTGGACTCTCCAGAAATCAAACAGAAGCACGGCCTCATCTGAGAAGATGAAATGCATCTGAAAGAGAAAGGGAGCTGCATCACAGGCTTTGGACTGTGGAAGACCTGCTTCCCAGTGCTCTCCAGCAGCCCTGAAAAATGGGGCTGCAGAAGGGCGACCAGAGGTCAATGGGCGACTGAGGCTGTATGGAGGACCACCTGCAAGTGGGTCAGCATCACCTGTGACTGACTGGCCCTCCTCTATGTAGAATAGGTGGGGGAGCCCGCTCTCACAGGGCTAGAAAGGATGTCACCTCTGTGCCCTCCAAACCCAATGGGAAGCCCAAGACCAAGGTTTCTCCACTGGCCCAGCCCAGGCCTGGCTCCCCTGAGCCAGCAGGGAGTCTCTTTGTCCTGGTGAAACTGGATGGATGCAGCAGTGTGTGTCACGCAGTGGCCCAAGGGTAGCTATCTTCTGTCTGCCTACCACATGGCCACTCACCCACTAAACTCTTTGCTGAGCCCACTCTGCAGCCAGCTTTGAGGAGAAGGATGAGTCTGTGGTTCTGTAAGCAAAGCTAGAGGTAAAAGTGATGGCCGTGTGTCATTTGTCTCAGGCACATTTATGAGTGCCTGATTCACCCTGGGGTTCAGGGTGACATCATGGGCTTTTTATATACTGTCTAGATGTCACAACAGTTCCTGTGTGACAGAGATAGTCAGCCCATTTTACAGGAAGGAAAACTGGGAAAAGAACCTTGGAGAAGTAATTTTGAGGAGGACATGAAGCTAGTAAGCTGGCAAAGCTGTAATGTAAATCTAGGCTAGTGCACCCATAAATCCACGCACTCTCCCAGGCTCCGGGAGCTGGGTGTGTTTACATGCCCAGCCAGGCCTAGGGATTATGTTTGGTAAGACTAAGGCCTAGTGTGGGTTACCTCTCCAAGAACAGTGGGTCCCTCTGTCACCAGGTAAGATTATAGGCCAGCATAGTTAACAGCAGACGCTGGCAGGCCTCACCAGCTGAAGAGATCCTGGCGCAACATTCCCAGGTCACAGCTGGAGGTGACTTCAGAGAATTTGGAGCTCTATGGCTCCATTTTTTTTCTATCATGGAAAATTAAGCTGGGCGTGATGGCACACGCCTTTAATCCCAACACTCGAGAGGCAGAGGTAGGAGGATCACCATGAGTTCAAGGCTACCCTGAGACTACATAGTGAATTCCAGGTCAGCCTGGGCTAGAGTGAGACCCTACCTCGAAAAACCAAAAAAAAAAAAAAAATTAAACCTTTCTGCCATGGTGACATAGACATTGCGCTCTGGGTGAGGACAGAGGTCAGAGCTCTGCTGAAATGCAGTTTGAAAGCCCCTTCTCTGTCAGGCTTGGTGGTAATGATCTGTTAATCCCAGCTACTTGGAAGCTCAGGAAGGAGGCTTGAAGTTCAAGGGCTGTCTGGGCTACATAATGGGTTCCATGTCAGCCTGGGCAACTCAGTGAGACCCTATAAAGCAAAGAGGGCTAGTGACAGAGCATTTGTCTTACTGTGTGATGCACTACTCTCACCAGAGAAGTTCCCATTTGGAGATGTCTCAAAACCCCTCAAGAGTGCTGAAAGCAGAGGCTCTTGAGAGAGTTCAGTACTGCATGTGACAGAAAGGTAGGAAAGAATGCACGAATCAGAGGGTGGGGAGGAGTACTTTGTGACACTACCCTCTGGACGTGAGGGGACTGGTGCGTTCATGACCTCATGATGGAGGTTGCCACCTCCATAAGACCTGCACAATAGTGAGCCCATCAACAATTTTTATTTTTTAAAAGTATTTATTTTCAAGCAGAGAAGATGGGGGGGGGAGTGACAGACAGATTGGGCACACCAGGGCCTCCAGCTGCTGTAAACGAACTCCAGATGCATGTGCCACTTTATGCAAACCCAGGCTGTTAGGCTTTGAAAGCAAACACCTTAACTGCTGAGTCATTGCTCCAGTCCCCCTCCCCCGTGGGCCATCAACATTTTGACACAGTGATGGAGGAAGGTAAAAAGAAGAAAGAATGAGACATCAAAATAGAAAAGGGACTACCTGAAAAGAGGAGGAGGGGTTCACTGGCAAAGGAGTTGGGGGAGATTAAAGAGGGCAATGAGAGGGGATTACAATCAAATTATAGTATGTTTATGTATTAATTTTCTCAATAATAAAAAATGTGAATAAAATATGTGCTGCAGTAAATTAATTATGTGAAAATTCTTTTTTGGTATTTATTCTAAAGATAATAAAAGCTATCATATAATTATAACTGGTTTTAAACATTAGAATTGAAAACATTTATTCTTAATGACTTATAATACCTACTTTGATATCAATTAAACCACAGTCGACTCTTTTGAAGGGGGGGGCTTCCATGAGAACTGTAGTCTCTTAAGACACACTCTGACAATGCTTAGGAGAAGCTGGAATTGGGCAGAGTGAAGTTTAACAGCTCTCTTTCTGCCAGAAGGTGGAACCCAGAACCCTGTCCTTTGCCCTCCCACTTTCCTTCTTGCTGAGCGTCCTGTCAGAGTATCCTACTTGGGGAAGTACTGATCCTTTGGGGGTAAACAGCCTTGAGTATTTAGTGCCTGGCACTATTCTAAAAATGTCTGCACTCATTCATGTACAACAGGGAAGTCCTCCTCTGTGCCCCATTTGGTAGATGAGAATACCGAGGCACAGAGAGTTTCAATAATGTGCCAACTCTCCCAGCTTGGCTTTTGCCCAGGCAGGCTGGCTTCAGAGTCTGAGTGGTTGACCTTTCAAGGTGGCAGTGACACACCCAAGGTCATACTGTGAGGAGGTATGGCATCAAGACTAGAACCTGTGTCTTCACACCTGGCCCACATTTGACCACAAGAGGAAAACCGACGCTAAAATGTGGAAACAAGTCCTCTGTAGTTCACGATGTTAGAGGTGAGAGTGGGCTTTGGGGTTGTGAATTTTAACGTTTTCAAAAAATGATGTAAAAATAGCAGAAATGGCAGAGGATGTGGGCATTTGGAAGAAAAGGTGGGAAGAAGTTAGGGGAGGGGAATGGAGGAGCTGAGAAAAGACTTCTGTGCAGATGGGACAGTGGGACTTACGCCCTGCCAAGGATAAAGAGTGGAAGCCAACAGGGACCCATCTGGGAACTGGGAAGAGAAGTCAGAGCCCAAGGAGCTCTCTAGCAAGGAGGAGTGCAGGAGCAGCACACAGGTGATCCCGTGACACTGCTATACTCGAATCTACACACGCAGGGGTAATTCTAGGTCAATCCGGGGAGACCAGTCGTGAGATCCATATTGGCAAGTGGCTTAGTGAAGGAGGGCAGTGTCCCCTTAGAATTTCCAGCACCCATGTAAAAGCCGGGCGAGCCCACATATGCCTGTAACCCAAGCACTGAGGTGAGCAGATCACTGGGGCAAGCTCCAGGTTCAACGAGAGACTGAGTGACTGAGGAAACGAGGAGGAGGGCATTCTCCCTAGTCTCCATACAGGTGCATGTAGCTCACATGCATCTTCACGCACACATGTGCATACTCCATCCCTCCCCCAGCCACATACAAACCAAAAATACTCACAGGAGAGTAATACGCAAAAGCCAACAGGTCTAAATAATCCTGTGAACCCCCATTTTCACTGAGGTTGCACTCACTCTACTCAGAGGAAACCTGATGCCATCTGTCAGGTTGGGGCTGGTAAAGCAGATGGTATGAATGGAATGTCTCCAGTGGCTAATCACACAGGGAGTTCCCATAACTGGTATCTTTCTATCATCCTTGGCTCGGGGCCAGCTACCTCAGGAGCTCCAAACAGCCAACAGCTTTTGCCAGGGACCAAAACACCTACAGGCAGCACACTTCACTCCACCAACATCCCTCTTGTGTGAGGAACTCAGCCCCTGGAGATGGAGGGATGATCCAGGGAAGTCCTGCTGCAAGTCCCCATGGTGTAAGCTGCTTAGCAGAGACATGGATCACTCCAACAGGGTGTCCGTAGTCAGAGGCAAGGAGGCACCAAGGAAAGCTGGGGAAGGGACAGAGCCACCTGGGAGACACCTGGCTAGTCCAGTTCAGAAGCACGAGGAGCAGGAGGCGGCTGGACCAGCTACAGGGTGTTCAGAGCTAGCAAGCTGGCAGCAGAGCAGAAGCCCTGGAGGGGAGGCACAAGCACCTGTAGGTCCCTCTGCCTTACCCACACCTCCCTGTATTTTGGCTAGAGATTCACTGTGGGCTGAAGTTTCCAGTTGGGGTTTTGTGGTGAGATAGGAAAAGGCAGGGCCTCAATCATGTCCTCACTGGGGATAAATCTGGGTGTCTGGCAGTTTATCTGTTTATTCAGGGCCACACCCTCACACCCTCACAGTGGAAGGATGGTGGCCTAGGAGGGATCCATTTCTGGGGCCTGTTTCCTCTTTTGGGGTTACTTACACTTTGAGAAAAGCACCTTCATTTACCTTCATTTACCTTCAGAAGGAGATGAAAGCTCGTCAACCCCACCCGTCAACTGGCTGGGGACCTCTGTCAAGGGCTTCCCATCTATTTCCCCTTTCAGAGGACGGGTAGGGGTGGGGGTGGTTGGCTGTTACAAGTTTCCTGTCTCTTATATTCAGTGACATCCTTCATGGGATGAAGAAAGGGATAGGATTTCCTCAAAGGGCTGTCATTCTCTCCTTTCAAAACGAACCTCACTAGGCTCTGCTGGAAACACTACTATCAGACTCCGAGGTGGGAAGGGTGGGGAAGTAGCTTGGATGCATTTTAAAGAATCAAACCAGGAACTTGCTGGCCAAGGCTCGGCGGAGCCGGGAGTGAGCCCATGCACGCACGCCCACTTCCTGGAAACCTTTCAGGAATCCCCCAGGTCACTCCTGCCCCGGCGTTGGCCGTACCCCGGACAGGGACCCCAGACCACCCAGCTGTCATCCTCCGCCACCCCCGGACTGCGCCACACCGGGCTGACTCGACTCTCGGCTGCAGGGACAAGTGACAATTAAAACCTCAAAGACGGCCGGCTTCGCCTGCGCGCCCGCACCCCGAGTCCCGCTGACCACGTCGCTTCCACGCGCCCCTCCCCTCCCCTCCCCGGGGGTGCCAAGAGGTCCCCCCGCCGCCCACCCGCGTCCGCCTCCGCGTCCGCTCTCCGGCTCCCTCACTCACCGCCATGGTGAGCGCGCGCGCGAGGCGGCCGCCAGGGGCGCGTCCGTCCGCTCGAGTCTCGGGGCTCCGACTGGGTCCGCAGCCGCAGCCTCCGCGACTCTGGCCGCGACGGTCACGTGGTCCGGGCGAGGCGGCGCGCGGGCTCCTGGGAGTTGTAGTCCTTAGTCGTGTCCCCAGCCCCACGGCCCAGGCCACGCTCCGGCCCCGCGTGGGGATCTGCCCGGGTGCAGTGTCTGCGGAGTGGTGCCCTGGGGTGTATCATTTCTTACTGCTTTGCACTTGACTCTGCCTTGGTAATTACCATAAAATTGTTTATAGCTGGCTCCTTGTCATAAACCAGACGAAGATTAACGCGTGCTTGAGTTAAAAGCTGAAGAGTTCATCCTAGGGACATACTAGCAACAAGTTACGATTACAATAAGTCAATTACAGCCCAGGCTTTCCCTGTCACCATTCCTGAAAAAAATGACAGTCCTCTTTTCGTTCTAGTATGCACGATAGCTCTAATACCTGCCTCCCAAGTGCAGGGATTAAAAGGTGTGCGCCATGGCACCTGGCTACTCTTTCATTCTTAAATATGTTAAGTAGCCCCTTGCCAGCTGTGGTGGTTTGAATCAGACACCCCCATATACTCGTGTTCTGAGTGTTCATCCCCCAGCTGATGGCAATTGGAGAGGTGAAGCCTTGTGGGAGGAGGTGTGTTGTTGGGAGCTGGTTTAGGGGTGTTCTAGCCAATTCCCCTTTGCCAGAACTGGGCTTGCTCACTGTCATGGTTTGATCCAGGTGTCCCCCACAAACAAATGAATGTGTTCTGATAGATCGATCCTCAGCTGATGGCAGTTTGGGTTTTACAACCTCGATGAAGCTGTGTTGTCGGGGGCAGGCTTATGGGGTTATAAGCCAGCTTCCCCTTGCCAGAGTTTGGCACACCTTCCTGCCGCTGTTTGCAGTGCTGTGGCAGAG